>JAHWFO010019261.1:1060739-1199965 GCA_023313115.1 Rhysida immarginata | reverse complement strand
TTATTATTATTATTATTATTATTATTATTATTATTATTATTATTATTATTATTACATAACAAGAGAAACAATGACAAGTCAAAGAGCAAAAATTGTGATCTCAAGGTAAAAAGTTATTAAGCATCTTTTAAAAATGGAGAGATGATTCTTGCAGTTAATTGATTTGAGTCAGACTCTATACCTTGTAGAGAATTGGAGGCTCATATTGCTGTAATTGTTAGTGGTTAAAAGCTATTTTTCATAAATAAAGCGGGATATCTAACAGCGTTTTCAAATTCAGAAATAAGAGCTACTTCTAAGATGGTTTTAAGGGCAGGTATCTTTAATTTATAAAATCAGAGTAATAGAAGCCAAATTTGGGATTCTGAAGTTAATCCTAATATTTCTTTTCTATTTGATATTAGCCGGTGCAAATTGATGTTCGCCGTATTAGCTCAAAGCGTCACACCTTCAGATAAACGAGGAGCGATCATTGATAAAATCACTAGTCATGACTCAAGGTGAGTAGCAAATTGACGGATGAATTTCAGAAGGCAACGTTTTCGCTGAAGTTAACCAAACATGAAGCCACCGTTACTTTCTGAAATCAAGAGGATTTTGTTTTGTATTTATTTAAACGGGGAACACGGTATAACACAAGTTATGGGGATGGTTAATCTACTCTGTAAAAGTTAGACAATATATTGTTGTGATCGATTTCGTTTAGAAAAGAGAAAAATAGTCCCAATGATGAAGTTAAAATAAAGATTGCTACACCTAACATCAAGTTCTGCATCAAACTCGGCAAAAGTAGAAAAGACTTTTTAAATCATTCGGCAGGATTATGCCAATGAAACGATGAGCCATGCGAGATATTTTGAGTGGCACTAGCGCTTCTAGAGCATCACTGCAATTAGAAGAGATCACAGAAATCTTCAACAACTACAATCCCAGAAAATGTGGACAAAATTAGGGAACTTAAGGATAAGAACTGTCGGACTCAGGGGATTTTTAAGAAGTGTGAAGGAGGACTTTTGGCGAAAAAGGCCTGAACCGTGGACATCCACCACGACATTGTACTCGGTCATCTATCATCAAAAACACGTCAGTCTTAAAAAGCAACAGCATCCTTCCATTCAGCCGCTCTAGTCGCTGGATTTAACCATTCCTCTTCCTGAACATGAAGCTCGAGCTAAAGGGTCGCCGATTTGAAACCATTCGAGTGCTTGACACGCTTCTAGAACAGGACTTCCAGGGGGCTTTCCAAAAGTGGAAAAGCTCTAGTAGCGGTGTATCGCTGCATATGGGACCACTTTGAGGGAGATGATGGCCAAACCTGAGTAAAGTGCCTACTTTGTTGTATAGGGTGTCTTTAAAAAGAATAACCCTAACATTTTAAAAAAAAATCACTATACATGTATATTTAATAACATAATAATTTATTCATCCCTTTTATGTAAGATTTCTAAAAATAACAAAAGTTTTAATTAAAAATGAATGGTCGTTTGTTTCTTATCAAATATCTTTGAAATCGATAGAAAAAGTTTCTCTAGCTCCTCCTCTTCTGTGTTCATTACTTAATTGCCTTCATACATTTTTTATCTCATTCAATTTCCTCAAGCTCTAGGCTTCTCATTTCGTTATTATATAAATCTACAGCAATAAACCTAAAACTATTTTTTCGTTTCCCGAAAGTTCTTTTCTCCACAGGCGGAGCAACGTTTTCGTCGATATTAATAATAATGATAATAACAATCGAATGTTTTCCCCACAAACTCGTTTTTTTTTTTCTCCTTTATTCTTTTACGAATCCACCATTTGTATTCAGAAATTCTCTGTTAGTGCAAAGAGTGTGGAGGCAAGAGTAATCCCATTTTTGCTCAACGTCAATCTCGTGCACGTGTTTTCGGCGCATGCAAATGACGTGTTTCCAGGAGAATGAATCTCCTCAAATGTTGCTGGTTAAATATGCGCAGGCGCGAACGAGACCACGCATCAAGAGAGGAATTGACGACCCCCTTCCCGCCCGCCCACCCATCAACCAAATGGGATTATGGTCTTCAAAAATGCCCGGTAACGCATCAGACGAACGGAATGAGCTCGACAGCGCCACATGAAAAATGAAAATTCCTCCGCTGTCTTTAGAGAGACACCTTCGATGTAAATTATGAGAGCCTGCCAAATAAAATAACAGCACAACTGGTTAGTTTAAATCAGCTAACGGATGCAAGCACCTTCAAACTTCAAATACGTCTTTAGGTTATATTTTTAATTAAGAACTATTAGTAACTTTGTATGTGCTCAAGAATCTAATAAGAACTTTAATTTTTTTTTCCAAATTTTTATGTTTCAATTTTATCTGAATTACTTGATACGGATTTAAAAGATCTACTTGGCCTATCTCCAATTTTATTTAGAAAGGTTAGTCATTGAGAAAATTATCAATTCTTTTTTCTCTCAAGTGGCAAACGAAGCACCTTCTAAGCAAGTGAAAACAAAGACCCTTTTACTGAGTTTTGCAAGTCTTCATTTTCGATCAGTTTTTATCGTTTCAATAAATCTTTCATAAATGAGAAAGTAATTGAATATGTTTCACAGCATCCACCTAATAGAAATTCCAAATATGCTTATTAAAGTTTCGCTATCCCGCTGCTCGCTTTCTTCAAATCCTTCACCCAGTCGGGCATGGGATCAATGAGTTCTGCTATCTTGGCTGTGGGATATTGACCCACTTGGTACGTAAACAGCTCTCTACGGGAAGCCGGTTTTCGTGAACGTCGTTTCACTGCACGCTCAAGCACTGTCCATCTGTCGTCAAGTGACTCGTTGACCCATGGAAGGGTTTTACTGGCTGACAGTCTTGAGTCCATCTAGCGGTGTAGCAAGAAACCTCCAATCTTCCATGAATGGAATGGATTTTTTTTCTTCAACAGCCCACCTGAGAATATTGGGAGACCCTTTTGCAATATGGCGAGGTATTTTTCGGAGTTAATATTTCTCACACATCTCACGGGCTCTGATCGTCTGCGTTCCAAATTGCACCCCACACTATAAGGGAAAATCCGCTATCCTAGACGATGTATCGCAATCGGTTCAAGCCGAATTTAAGGCTGGGCTTTCTCCACACCCATATACGTCGTTAAATGACAACTGAACTAAGAACGACTCATCTGACGTGATACGATGAAAATAAAAAAATAAGTCACAGTGCGTCCAAACGTTCTCAGTTGCCCATTCTTTTATTTTTCAAATATTGCCTGCGGTGGGAAATTGCTTCCACCTGGAAGTTCTCCCATGTTAGCTAGTTGGTGAAGATACTTGGCAGCCCTGTAATGACTCATTTACTCGTTGCCGTAGTCGTTGGTCCAAGTTGAAACCTAACGTAATCTAACAGTTCTTGAACCTGCATTGGCATCTATTTTATATACGGCAATCTTTGCCTCTGGCTTATATAATCTTCTATTGAATGACAACATACCCTCGTTAAATCATTCAGTTCTTCTGCTGGAGGAGTTCGAGATGATGTTGATGTCGAAAGAACGTCGCTGCACACAAGTCATATTAAGAAATATCATGAAATAAGCGGGGTTTTTTCTGAAAATAAAGGTGTCTATTTACTTAAGGGTTGTTTCTATAAAATACAAGACTATGAAGTTATTTTATAGTCTACTAGAGTTATATCCGGCTTCACTCGGGTTGATTGAATATATAGAAGGTGTTTAGATTAACTTTTTCAATAACTAAATTTGACTTTGTTAGCTTTGACTAACTGTACAGGGTTTAATTCACGCATGATTTCGCCAGGGTTACTCCCATGAAAAAGTCCGTTACATGAAAAATGTTATTTTTTTTTGTAATACATGTACTCGAGTTATGAAAAATGGAAAGTAGAATTATTCTAAAAACAGAATGTAATTATTATTTTATTACATGTACAGATGAAATGTACTTAAGTTTGATGAAAATAAATTTAACCACTCGGATGTTAAAAACTCACGACGACTTCTTGAAGATTCAAATGTTGAAGGCTTTTCTAGAGGGAATTCTACGCAGATGTTGACATTCGATGATAACACAATCTTACTTGAAAATGGTGGTAAGTGACTATTTAGTAGGTGTCAAATGTTGGAGTCTCTTCCCAAATGGTAAACAGTCTCTTACAAATAGATGTGGTGGTAAATTGTAAATTAAGTGAAACAATGTTAGTTCCTTAATTCTGTATGAATACAGACGATCAAAATGATGACAACGTAAAAGAAATCCAAAATAAAATTCAATGCAATAGGGAGATATATCAAAACATAAACATTGAATATCCGCCATCTTTTGAGGGCATCGAGACCCATGGCTGCCATGGCTCTGAACGTATCCCATTGTTATACAATACATCCAAACACGCAACAACTCGTTACCATCGTTATACAATAACAAGTCGGGCAAAAACGGCGCACTTCGATGAGTAGCAGTATAGGATTGCCTTCCTCTTGCCCTCAAAAAATGGCAGCGTGTACCCATCATTCAATGCGAAGATATTTTCCCCTATAACTAAATATTAATAACGTGGACAGTCAATTCACATCGTCAGTTGTTTTATAAGGGAATTTAAGTGAAGATGCAGATGTTTCTTAATTGTTTGTGTTTAGTTAAATGTCTACATTCAATTCATACTGATCTAATTGTCTAAATTTATTAACTAATAAAAAGAAGACTCAAGAAAGTGATACGGAAACAAAGTTTTAGGTAATGCCTAACGCGTTTCGATATTACATCATCTTCGAGGCTACAATGTTACAAAGTGCAACTGGGAGACCGTGTCCCTTTTATAAACATAAGCATATAGTGGACCTAACGTGAGCTCCTCTAGAGCGCCGACCTAATGGGAAGCTCCTCTTCGGTTCCGATTTTATTCTAGTCCGATTAAGTAATCTATCAACCCATCTATCTCGAAGGATGTTTGATTATTGAGGGAGAGAGTGTTATTCATACGTTGCTGTCTTCTAATTTCAATCTCTTCGTGGAATAAAATCTTGTCCCTGTCTCGTCTTCTCCATAGGATGTACATACATTGGTTGCTGTCGACCATTCGGTGTCTCGACCTGATTGATCGACTCGATTGACTGTAAAAACAACAGCGCTATCTATCGGATTTCATTCAAACCACTCTCTAAGCATTCCTGGCACTAATAAGAAAAAAAAACCCTGAAATTTTCATCGAAATCGGTCAAGTAGTTTTTGAGTCTTAGGGCACACATATAGAACATTGCCTTTTATTTATACACACTGACTGCTCAATTCAAAGCGGACACCTTCCGTAGTGGAACAACCTATGCAAACTCGGACGATAATTTGAATATATTTGTTATAAAACCGCAAGATCATGTATAGTTGGAGTCATTTGTTGTCTTACTACGTGCTGAGGTAAAATGCCACCATCAAAGCAGCTGAGCGATTTTCAACGCGATAGGTTGCCACATTAGTGGCCAGAGTGTGCGAGCCATAGGAGCGACACTGAACCTGCCAAAGTCGACCGTGGATGCTATTATCACTAAGTGGAAACGTGAAGGAGTGAAAACACGGAGGTGGCCGAGCCCTCACGCTGACCGATAGGGACCAGAAGGCCTTGAAGTGGTTGGTACGACAGAACAGGGCTTTTCCAACGGAACAAAGGTGGCAGGAATTCCAGCGGGCAACGGGAACAACTGTCGCACCAGAACGATTTTTCGGGAACTCCATGCCTTAGGGTATACAGGTCGGACTGCTGCCCACAAGCCTAGCATCCCCCCTGTAAACGCCCAGCGTCATGTGGCCTGGTGTAAAGAGAAACGGTCTTGGTCGATGGACCGCTGGAAGAGCATCATGTGGAGCGACGAATCACGCTTCACACTTTATCGATTGGTTGGGCGCACCTGGATGTGGCGTTTGCCAGGGAAGCGGCTGCTACCTGGGTGTGTCATCCCAACAGTAAAGTTTGGCGGTAGTGGTGTGATGGTTTGGTCGTGTTTCTCCTGGTTTGGACTTAGTCCGCTTGTTGTGATCGAGATGAATATGGCATCCACAGTCCCTGGAAGTTCTAGACAATTCCATGCTTCCTACGTTGCGGCAGCAGTTCGGTTTAGGGCCATTTTTGTTCCAGCACGATAATACGCCGTGCCATAAGACCCGTGCTGTCAGCGCCTGGTTTCAGGAACTGCCCATAGTCCAGACCTCGACCCCATTGAATATGCTTGGGATAAATTGGAATGTCGGATTCCTGCGTGTCCGATGCGACCGGAAACGCGCATCCAACTTGTGTGCAGGCTTTAAAGGAGGAGCGGTCAAAAATATCGGTTGCTTGCTATCAGAAATTGGTGGAGAGCATGCCATTTAACACGCTGCAAATAAGGCGTCTGTTCCATACCACAGGTGTCCATTTTCAATTAAGCAGTCAGTGTAGATTTCTTTCTCATTGTCATCATTTTCATCGTCTGTATTCATGCAGAATTAGGGAACTAACATTGTTCCATCTAATTTATAATTTACCACCACAACCCATTGTAAGAGATTATTTACCATCTGGGAAGAGATTCAAACGTTTGGCATCTACTAAACAGTCATCTTACCACCATTTTCAACTAAGACTGTTATCATCGAATGTAACATCTGCGTAGAATTTCTTTTAGAAAAGCCTCTAAAAGAAGTCATCGTGAGTTTAAACATCCGAGTGCTTAAAGTTCTTTCATCGAAAATATATCATTACTATAGATTTTTTTGTAATTTTAATAATGGTTAGTGTAAGTGTGGATTGTTGTTTGTTATTGTTGGCTTGAGATATTATTGTAGTTAGAATTATTATTTAATTTATAAGTTTAAATGTTTATTGTTGCATGAAAAATGAGTGATTTTTCACTTACAAAACCCGTGCAACCCGCGGAAATCTATGGCAAAGTAGTGAAAAACCTTTCACGGATTATGTTAATGCATAATGAAAAATTTGACGTCCATTGGTTTCGCGGTTGTAGAGATTATCGCGAATATACACTCAGACAGACAGACAGACACACATTGACTTTTATTAATACGTGTAATTTTACATGCTGTTGAAATTTTCAATGTTTGTATGCGGAACTGCACGGCATTCTGACATACCACGTTGTAGTAAATATACTAAACAGTATCTGAACGAAAAAAAAATGAAAATTAAGAATTTTAGCTCCAGGAAGAGGAGAGACGGAGTTTCTTGTGTATGTCGTAATCAGGTGAGACATTCAATTCAGATGCATACATCACCGCAGAGTTCGGGCTCGAAAGAATCCATCATAAATACAGCTCCAGCACGACAATGCCAGAGAAGCAGGCGCTAAAACTGGGTTGAGCTGAGGCCCATCCTCTCCATAGCCCTGTTGTGATCTCTATACAGGGCGATTCAGAAAGGTAGGTCAAGAATGAAATACCATGTACAGTTTGTAGCGGGGAACAAAATTTTTTCCTATAAACATGGGCCCGGAAATGCATCCTTACATAGATAATGCAACTTGTATGAGGTAGGAATGACTTACAGTAGTTGTTCAAAATGCCGACCCTCACTGGTGAAGATGTCCGGAGAATCACCGACTTCTCCACACGCTGTTGGTAAATCCTTTCCGCTACTATTCATAGCATTACCCCGTGCCTCGCCGTAGACGAGATGCATGTCCGCCAGCTCCGCATTAGTCAAGCGATCCATTGTACGACAATGAAGTTACATGTTTCGTTTCCTCTCTTTTAAAGGAGAGAACACGAACAATTTACATGTTTAGATCCTAACTTACATTGACCCTACAATTGTCGTCCGGGTGACGCACATCCATTTCTATCTGGTATAAGTTGCATTATCTCTGTAAGGATGCATTTCCGGACCCATGTTTATAGGAAAAATATTGTTCCCCGCTACAAACTGTACATGGTATTTCATTCTTCACCTACCTTTCTGAATCACCCTGTATAACGGACTCTCATTTTCACCTTTTTGTTCCACTTAAAGATTCCACGTAAAAGTTTGAAGAGAGCATGAATCATGCATAACTACCTGAACAGGAGATTATGTGGAAAAATAACATGCACATAGAAATATATTGTTGTTTTCGTTCATTTTGAATATTTCCGACTAAAATAATGTACTAGCATTACTTTCTGCCTCGTACGTTTTATATCAAAATCTTACATTATCAACAGAAATAAGTACAATTTCTTGAACGTGATATTTTCCGTTCACTAATAAGCTTGCAAATGAAATGTGCTTGCGCCTTTATAATTTATCTTTCATTCATATTATTGTCACCGACTTCAAGAAAAAAATTATTTAACTCCCCCACCCCTCCCCAACATCTCGAGTACCGAAATAATTGCCTGTCGAAATGTTTTCGACAATCGCATAATTCTGGGCGCCGTAAGAAAGATAAATGACCAGAACAACTTTCAACACTGGAGACTTTCCACTATAATTTATTAAAGATGTTAGTTTCTTCTCGGAAAGAATTTTAAGGAAAAAAACCCACTTCACAATGAGATTTGTAAATTTTTTCCCTTTTGTAACGTTTTTCTTTGAAAGGAAGACAAAACAAATTGCACGTCCACGTTGCTCTTCCCTTGAGATTTCAAGAAAGACAAAGCGCCTACGCTCTCCTTTGAGACCTAGAATTTTTAAGCTTAGCAAGTAAACCTCAGGAACAGTACTAGAGAAAAAAGATAAATCCTTTGAAGAATATTCTGAAACTATAAAATACAATCTTTTTGTCTAATAAAGTTGTCTATTAAAGAAATAAGCCACTGCCACATTACTGTTGGAATTGAATAATCTATTTATTCGTCTACTCCCTTTAAGAAATGCAAGACGTAACAAAATTACTCCCAGACGACTTTAATTTGTTTACTAAGAATTCGTTTTCGTTTCAGGAAGCTGAGGAGCGTGAATTTTATATTTCGTCCAGCACTTTATATTCATCACACGCTCAGAATTAAAGTGATTTATCACACGCTCGGAATTGAAGTGCGCTATTAAGAGAACAATGTTATTCTCATTCGTTACTTTAAAATTCAATAACAAACAATTTGAAACGAGTAAATAAACAAACAGCTGATAAATTCCCATGCTTCAGGGTCTCTTCGTTCCGCTTTATTTATTTTAATCATTTTCTTCATACATTTATAAATAAGCATTAAGTAAACTCGAAATGAGAACATTGTTCTTCTTAAAAGAAAAGTGAAAGCAATGAAATTCCAATCCTTTCCAAGTAATCTTATCTGGAGATTGTGGAAGAGAGGGTTGAGAAAATTGAAGATGGTGTATGTTGGAAAGGGGGAGCGGGATTTATTCCTATAAATTCTCATTTTTCTCGTGGAACTCGCCTTGATCTCTTTTCTCCATTGGCTTAGCAATGGAATGGAAGTGTTTTGCCCTCCCTTTTATCCTGTCGATTTCGGATGTCGCCTTGAAATGTCTCGAGGCCCTGGCTTAATACATGAAATGGATTATTGTGCCCGGGTCAGCCAATCAGGTAAGAGCATCTCCGACTCGACATCTTTAGCCAGAGGTCGACGCGAAAAACTAAACTTCATTTTGGTTTCCCGATCAATTTTACGTTCACACGACAATCTCGAAATATTTTTTTTATCCACGAGCTCTTTCTGTTGCGCCGATTCAGTAACTAACACGTGGAATAAAAATATGATTGAGGTCATGGTTATTATTAAGAATTTTTTTAAGATTTACCATGAAACTCAATATAATTGTATCTTTTTTCGCTCATTCAATATCCTCTTAAGAAGTTTGAAATGATGAAATTTTAATCCGACTCCATTAAGGAAATGAATTCCTTTATCTGTCAAAGGGAAAAAGTTAATTAATAAGCTGAAGTTTCCTTTTAAGCGGGTTCCTTCTTAATTAAAACTATTATGAAGTAACTCGATCGTCATCATGTTAATTCCAAGATTTAAGAGAAGCTATTATTGATTCACACTAAAAAAAGAATAAAAAATTCCTCATTGCAAACGTTTTCTCCAATAGAAGAACCTGTTTCAGTACGCTGAGCGTGTGATTTTGAAAGGGATTTCAAGGAGGAGGATGGCATCTGTCGTTCACAATAGCCCCTCGTTGCTTCTACAAGAGAATTGCGCCGGACAATCAATATTTCTGACTTCATATCTCGATTAGAGAGATCGATTGCTCAACATCAAAGTCGACGTCAACATATCATCCCGTCTTCCGGCCAGAAGGCTTGCTGCATTATTAAGTATCTTCTAAAAGTCCTCCCTCCGTGCAGTCCATCTGTAGCCTTTCCAATACACGCACAATGAAGTTGGAAGTTTTCAATAACAAAATTGGATTTGAAGCATGTCTAGAAACTTAGCTTCTGCGATTTTTTCCGCCGCACTGACCATTCTCTACTGTAAATGTTATCCTTTGATTTCTGCTCTTACTTTTTGTTTCACTTGAATTATTATTGATTCTTTACGAGTGAATAAACAGAATGCTTCGGAGGGGGGGGGGACTCCACAGTCGGCTACAAGAAGAATTGTCTTATTCTTCCTGCACAAAAATTTAAAAAAAGTTCTTTGTATTTTATTCTTATTAAGGTCCTTTTTAAATAAGCAAAATCACGAAAAGTCAATTTGGCATTTAAAACAGACGTGATTTAACGTAATATCTCTTCACTATCAAATTGAGATTTACTGAAATTCATATAATTAAAATTTCCAAATCAATTAAAATCAGAATAATTCAACTAATTAAATTAATGATTATGCCATTCTCTATGTGCTTTAATACCGCAGCATATTACGGCTTACGTTCTAAATGCCGTTGTATGTCTAGATATAAACACATTATGAAATTTCAAATGATAAATGTTTTTTCACATTTCACATTTAGAAAGCATACGTAACTTTTCTTGACGCTTAGAATAAATTTTTGTTATCAGAAACTGTAATACAGAAAATTAAACATAATTAATCTACAGATTTTTTTTTCACATTCAACACCCTCTTCATTACGTGACATACATTTTTTTCATCTCTCTGGAATCTTGAAAATTCTTTTGCGGTTGAACTCCATTCCAGCTCTCCGATTATAGAGATCTCCAATTTCCAAATGTCCATCATATCATAGCGTTGTTCCTTCACAAAACCAAAAGGATGGTAGTCGTAAAGTACCTATTAAGGAATCTAGGCAGAATGTGAAAGAAGTTCCCACACCAGTTTCTCAATTTTTCCCGCGGTCAACGAGTGGAGTGAAGTCGAGTGTTGTTGTGCCGCAGAATGATCTTTATTCCCAGGGCATTCATCGCGCAATGCACGACGGAATTTGTAAACTGTCTAGACATAACAAGCAGAAGTTAAAGGCTACCCAGGTTGAGAAATTCGACGGGAATGCATCTTTTGTAACGTTGGAGGGACTTCGCTGACGACCATTGCGAGGCTGATTCATGGATGCTCGTGTTTCCATAATGCAAGCACCACGCCTACGTTTCCATATGCACGCTAAACACTATGATGAAATGAGCAGCGAGGACATTCTCTTTAACGAGAAATTTATTAACAGCAAACAGACAGAATGAAATTTATACCTCGACCTTTGTTTGTACTATTGCCTGTGATATTTTGTATTTCGTGAGATTTTCAATTATTTAATTATAATACTAAAAACTCCTTAAAGTGCATCATCTTATCGAAGAATGGTAATAACTAGGATAGTTTGCTTATCAATGAAAATAGGACAATTTCCTACTGGATAGTTACCCACCGGATAGTTTCCCAGCGCAATTACATTTTTTGGGGTTACAGTCAACCGTTGACAACGAGACCCCTGACGCGGCCAGTCCATTGATGAAAATGGGTGGGAGAGAGAGAGAGAGAGAGAGAAATGGTTTCTTCGTGACTCACTTCACATAAGCGAAGAACGGCCTACGTTCCTCCTTTTTCTGCTCACCCATTATCATCAATAGACTGGCTGCTTCAGGGGTCTTGCTGTCAACGGTTGACTATATAATTTTTCCTGGGGGTTTTTGGGGGGAATTTTGTTTTAGGTGGATTCAGTGGGTGGAATTGACTCAAGCCCGAAAATCCAGCTACATGTAGCTTCTCAAAGATTTCTGCAGTTATATGTAATACACATTCCACTGGGTGAATCGGCAGTTGATGTTGTGCATGCCTTTTTGCAGAATAATACTCAAAAGGTGTACGAAGAGCTTTTCAGAGCCATACTCTCCCGCTGTGAGGCCTTCGGCTATTCTCTGGACCCTACGACTGATCAAGGATTTCGAATGTTCAGCCATGCACGCAGTATGGACAGTTTTTGGAGAGCATGTCGACACCCGTGATTTACTTTATTAATGTTTGTAAAATCTTCAAAATAAAATTATTAATATTTTTGTTTAAAACGTGATATATTTGAATATTTTTACTTGTAGATATATACGTATTTATAAACGCGATATCTATTGCGATATATCTTTGTGATATATATTTTTTAATTGCGGTAGGAAATTGCCCGAGTGAGACATTTGGCGGTGGGAAATTGTCCGATGGGAAACTGTCTGGTAGGAAATTGTCTGTCTCCCGGTTATGACATACCTTAGTGCGCGGCGTTGGAAGAGGTAAAAGATCAAAAGTGTTTTCATCAATATGCTCCGGAAGCTTTACTAGCTCGATGGACGCGCCTCCTTTTACAAGCAACAAGATCTTTTCAGCTTATCAGAAATGCTTATCGTCAAAACGTATTACTCTTTCAAAATCGATTTCAGAGCCTATCACTCTAAAGATAAACGACTGGGCATTCCAAGTTCCACTGAAAGCGAATCTCCTGCCTCATGTGGCGGTTTTCAAATTCTATCTTGATCAGTTGGTCTCTTCCTGTTTAGCCTGAATACCTCGAACTTCAAGGTGTTCATCTTGAAGTTCTTTTCGCGATTATTTACGACTATTATGCTTTCAGCATTAGGGCTTTAGCATTATACCAGGTGAATAAAAAGTCCCGGAACGGTTTAATATCTCGAAAAATACACGTCTTGTCAAAAAAGAAAAAATACGTGTCAAATATTTTTGAAAGTTATTTAATGGTGCAAAAATTAGGCCCCTGCACCCCTCGTAAGGGGTAGGGTAAGGGGCAACTTTGAAATTTCAAACAGGAACCCTTATTTTCAATGATATTTTCAGATTGTACACAACATTTGAGAAATGTTTTGGTGTTTTTTCAATTGATTCGAACGTTTAGGAGATAGAGACACTCAAAGTGTAGAACTTTTAAAGCATTTAACCAATTTTATCAATGAAGACAAAGAGATATAGGTTGGTCTTAGAAACATTCCTATTCTACTTTTTGATGGTCTTTAAGAATCCGAAGTCAGAATTTCAAAAATCCTAAAATTTTGAATACAATTTTGCGCTCTATGGTGTAACAGTTACCACTGCATCCTCTATTTTTGCTTCAGATCGTCCATGGAGTTAAGAGGGGGTTTCATTTGCTTGTGTGGCTTCTGAGGAACAATATAATAAACAAAACCCGATTATGACAATCTACTCATTTTCGTCCAATTTTGATTAGTTGCTGTTTTCCATGTAGGAAGTGCTACTCAAAATTTCTGAGAATTTGAATATTTCGCCCAAACCAAAAGCAGTGCGAGATTCTGCCACTAGATGCCTCTTGGTGCACCTTTCGTAATCGTAGGCGCATTTATTGCTGCTTGTGTTGCAACGTGTTCTTGTGGTTTCTGCGAATTTCCAAATTATTCGACCTGGTCAGGCTCTCAACAGGAAGTTTTACTGCGAGGTTTCAAAGAGACTGAGGGAAAATTTCGCGCAAACAGCCCGAGTTGTGGAAGAACAAAGACCGATTGCTCCACCATGACAACGCGCCCGCACACAACCTCGCTCGATGTGAAGGAATTCCTGGCAAAAAACAACATGGCAACGATCCCCCACCCTCCCTATTCTCCTGACCATCCCTCTGCGACTTCAACCTCTTCCGTAAAATGAAAGGGCGACGTTTTGACTTCATTAAAGATATCTAAGTGGAATCGCAACTGGTCTTGAACACTCTTCAGCCTTCGAACTTCCAGGATGCTCCCAAAAAATGGGAAAAAAATCACTGGAATCGTTGCATATGTGCCGGAGGTGACAACTTTGAAGGTGACAGCAGAAATTAGGGACATCCTCTGGTTTTTATAAGAAAATTCTTGGTAATATTGGATAGCACCTCGTATTTAAACTAATTAAACGATGTTCTACAACTTGACAATTGAAATCGGGTCTCTAGCGTCAATAGGAAAACACTTAGGGACAAAATAACATTGAATAAAAGGGATGGGATTAATAATAGTGTATTTTAACGCAACCTTAATAAAGACATAATTGCAAAAATTTGAAACACCTATGTTAACCCTTGAATAAAGTGAATTACGAGGTATTTTCTGGACAATTTTTATCTCTACTTTTAGGTCTTCTTGATGTAAGTTCACTAAAACTTCATTGCCAATCAATAACGTTATTTTATTAAAAAGGTATATTCAATAATGTCCTTCAGCAAATTTCTATAGATAGTTTTAATATTTCCTTCCTTACTCAAAATTGCTGGAATCAAAATCATCTCTAGCTTCAGGATATTTTCCAGGGACCAAAACAAGCAGAAAATGTCATGAATATGGAGTCGAAAACGCTATTTTCTAGACTTACAACGGTTTGGAGGTGTCGACGAAATTAAACTTAAAGTATGTAGGAGTTGCAGACTGTGATTTACTTCTCGTTATAACAAGACAATATTCTTGCTATAGCAAATGCTCAAAATGGCTTTTATTAGATTCCGAAGAAGCCCGTGCTGGTTGCCGCATTGATTAGCAAACCCATTGGAAAATGCCATGGAATTGCAAACCATCAAAAGCTCAGCAATTAATCGGCGCTTATCAACAATTGGGCATTTCAGGCCGGTAACAGCCAACACTGGAGCACCAAGAACGTATCGAATCTGATGTTGAAGAGAACAATTTTCTTCAGACGGTTCTTGAATGTCGTAACTCTTCTTCTACCACAAGACACCTTCAAGTTATAACTCTAGAAAGAACCATTTATGGCCACTGTTCTGCTTGTTTTGGGATGAGAATTTTGGGTTAATATCTGCACAGTTTGTCACTTGTTTGGCAACGCAAACTATACATACACACCCACACCCACACCCACACACACACACACACCCGTATTAAGAATTAGGAAATGTGATTATAAAATAAAGATTAAAGCATGCAGAATACTTTACATAAAAAAATTGTCACCAGAAATGTTTCTACAAAAAAAATGTTTAGAACATTACACGAAAAGAGCTTTTTCCTGTTCTCTCAAGATTTATTCGCACGTGTAAAGAACAAAATGCGATTACGAGGACTTACTGCCCGAGACTTTAAGCATGGCAGGGAAAATCACTAATGAAGAGCCAGACGAAGAGATAATATGTCACATAACTTACAGCGAATGGAACTGTGCGTGATACTTCCAAGGTTGGACCAAAAGTTGAAATGAAAGTGGCTTAGGAAAACTAAGCAACTAAATCGAAGAGCAGACGGGAGAGACGTTAATTAAGGAATTTACATCTGTTTCGTTTCCACTTAGAGTCAACCGAGAATCCGAATACAATCTCCTCTCTTATGCTAATCTGCAATATTAAAATGGATGCTATTTGTCATATCAAACTTTCTAATAATGTGTCAACGGCGCTTAAATCATATTCAAAATCATTAGGAGGTTATGCTAATTAACATTTATCACATTAAAATTTCAATGGCACTCTAGAATTTATTGCTTGAAATTATCCAGCAATTTCGCAATAATAAGCGATCGATGGTTGAAGTTTGTTTTACCGCTGCGCGTAAAAAAAAAAAAAAGAAAGAAAATAAATGAAAAATTTCCCCCCTTTTCAATGTTTTGGGAAAGAGCTAAAAAAGAAATTATTGGAGACGGTTTCAACATGTCATTTCGTTCAATAAATCTAATTTATGACTGATGCGAGGCAATTTTGGCTTCATTCCAAGGAATTGCTTCGACCTTTGAACTTTTTCCCATGACCCATTATCAAGAGAGGAAGTTGCCGGATATTTTCTCTTCCTATTAACGAAGAATTTTTTAAAATTAAGAAAATTCGCAAATAAAATGAACGTATTACGAATAACTATTAATTAAAACTTCAAAAGCGCAACAGTCTATTCATCCTAAAACCTTATCGTGTGATCAGAAATAAGGGATGATGGTTACTATTTCGTAAAAACAATGTAAGGATGTCCCAACAGTCTAGAATCATAGTTTCTTTTATAGTATATGTACGGAATAACCTCAAAAGTCGGGGAAAGTGGTTTCCTTATTTCCTCTTATCTTTCCAGGTAGATGAAGATGGCTTTGACGAGAGTGAAACGCATCGAGGTCATTCTGCCGGTTGGCTGGCGAAATCAGAGAAGTGGCTGAGAAGTTAACCATCTGGCATCCAGAATCAGGAATGCTCGTCAGCAGATTGATCCTACCCTCCTTAGCAGGGTGTACAATGGAATGGCAGTATCGATTGGATTTGTGTATTGCGAAGAATGGTGATCATTTCGAACATGTTCTATAAAGGCTTCTATTATTCTTAAAGACTGGATTGCATGAATGAAATCAATAGCCTCAACTCGTATTGTAGTTCGAAACTTTGCAGTGATCAGCAGGTTCGTCAAAATAACGCTCTGTCATGACAAACTTTGACATGGTTTGATTCTGCCTCTATAGAGAGATATAATTTATTTGATTTTTCGCGAGGATTTTTTGACTCTGAAGTCACATCTGACTGCTTCAATTCATATTACATTCGTCCGGAATTCGTTGGGTTTTCGTCGTTTTGCCTGGAAGCTTGTACAATTGCATGTGTAAATGAATATTTGTTTAAATAGTTTTCAAAACCATCAAGAATGCCCCAGGGTTCTATTCTTGGTTCTCTCTTGCTCAATATTTATAACATTGACCTGGCTTTTCATATACGATCAACAGAAATTCTACTTTCTGCCGATGATTTTATCTAATGAATTAACTAATGAATTATCTAAGTCTTTTAAATTTTTCTATCTCATGTATAATTCGTCAAACATTAACACAGATTAAATTGTAAAGCGTGAATGGTTTTAAACCAAACTTTTGAAAATCAATCCAGTTAAACCTGAAAAGCCAATAGTTTCGTGCTTTCGTGCTATTCGTTTATAAACGGTTCCTAATGGCACGAAAGTAAGTGACTATTGATTCGTGTTTATTGACAATTACAATGCTAACAAGAAATTAATCCTCCCGAGGAAGGTATAGGAAAGTAGCGAAAGCGTTGATGTCATCTATTTTTACCCTTTTATCTGCACTGTCCCCCCCCCCCTTCTCCGTTTTTTTTAATCGAACAACTGATTTTCTCGAACGTAGTATTTAGAAAATGAAAAAGAGCTCTATCTTCTTTCGTTTCTCATCATTTCCGAACGAATGATATATGACATGCCATATGTTCCCATAGTTCTAAAGACCAAGTGACTGCCACCCCCACAACTCCGACGCTATTGGGACAATTTGGCCCAAACTTTACAGTAATGTTGATCTTGCTTAGAGGAATCTGTATACCGAATTTTACTCCTTTACATGCATAACATGCGTAGACCATCTGGCCCCCTCTAATTCCCCCCTCCCCCGAAACTCCTACCCCACTGGGCCAATCAAAGCCAAACTAAATAATGAAAATGCACATGCCCATAGTAAGCTACATTCCGAATTTCAACCTTCTACCTCAAAAAATGCGGAAATTATGAAGGGGATGGACGGACAGACAGACGGACATTGTGAAACCAATAAGTAGTTCCATTCTTCCGCTACTTAATAAACATAATTATGATGTAGTGTTAGAATATCATAATAAAAGCTGCTACTTAACAAAAGCTACTACTAACAATTTTAACAATGATTTTGACAAATAAAGAAATACTGAAAACACTAATTCACATCTGAGTCAATAAAATTCTCATGTGGATTAGTGTTTTCAGTGTTCCTTTAATTTGTATACTGGTGTCCACAGTTTCTGGCGTTTATTGTTTAATGATTTTGACGCTTTTGAAAAATTATTTTCACACGTTATTTTATGCACCGTTTGGGCATCAACGTTGGCAATCTATATTAATAAAAGTCAATGCTGTCTATCTGTATGTATTTTCGCGATAATCTCTACAACCGCAAAACCAAAGGGCGTCAAACTTTTCATGATGTTTAACGTAGTCCGGGAAAGGTTGCACGGGTTTGTGAGAGTAAAAAAAAAATACCCGTTTTTCATGTAACAATATACAGGGTGAGATATTTATCTTCAGACAACTGAATATCTCGGAAACTAAGGAAAATTTTTGTACGAAAAAATATTCAAAATCAAAAATGAATTATTTCGCGGGGGAAATTCATTAGTTAAAAAGTTACCTCCCCCCCCTTGTGAGGAGAACTGGGGGGAAGGGTAACTTTTAAATCTTAAACAGGAACCCCTATTTTAATGGTATATTCAGATAGTACCCAATATTCGAGAAATGTTTTATTCTTGGTGTTTTTTCAATTGATCCAACCGTTTAGGAGATAGAGGCCCAGAAAGTGTGGAACTTTTAAAGTTTTGAACTCAATTTTGTCGATGAAGACAGATATAGAGGGTGGGTCCTACAGATATTCCTATTCCACTTTTTAATGGTCTTTAAGAATCCGAAGTCAGAATTTCAAGAATCCAATATTTTTTAGTGCACAAGTAAACTTTTGGGAGCAGCAATCCTATGGAGTCTATGCGTGTGTATTGAAAAATTTTGGGTTTTTGAAATTCTGACTTCGGATTGTTAAAGACCATTAAAAAGTAGAATAGGAATGTCTTTAAGACCCACTCTTTATCTCTTTATCTTCATCGATAAAATTGGGTTCAAAACTTTAAAAGTTCCACACTTTCAGGGCCTCTATCTCCTAAACGGTTGGATCAATTGAAAAAACACCAAGAATAAATCATTTCTCGAATATTGTGTACAATCTGAATATACCAATTAAAATAGGGGTTCCTATTTAAGATTTCAAAGTTACCCCCTCCCACCAGCCCCCCTCAAAGGGGAGGAGGTAATTTTTTAACTAATGAATTTCCCCCGCGAAATAATTCACTTTTGATTTTGGACATTTTTTCGTACAATGCTTAGTTTCTGAGATATTCAGTTATCTCAAGATAAATGCCTACCCTGTATATTTAAATTTATAAATTCAATAATAATACCTACAACAATATGACAAGCTAACAGTAAGAACCTACAATCTACTCTTACACTGAACATTATTAAAATTAAAAAAATATTATGACGATCCACGAAGTGTTAGGACAGTCATTAAAAGCAGCGGGAGTCAATTTGGAGTCCGTGCTTTTCACATGGTCAAGTTGTAAAATTTACCTTAAACAACCTGTCTATATTCATCAACCCGAGCGAAGCTGGATATTACTCTAATATATTGATAAGACTTGGGTGCGTTCTTTTAATTTCAATTTTAATATTGTCCAAGGATTTTTAAAATACGTCCAGTTATCACATGTCTATGTAAAAAATATAATAATAAACGCTTAAATTATTCTCTTAAGCTTTTCATTAAATTATTCTTAAAGTACAACAAATACAGCAATTTTTATGTTTCTAATTAACGTGGGGATGGTAATGCAGTACCACGCATTCCCAACTGGTTTTAATTTTAGTCTTTACCCTGAGATTATACATTTAACAAAATATATTAGCACTTCTATAGTTGCAATATAATGTAAAACTTTATACTTGAAACCTGCGAATTAAATTAGGTTATATTATGCTGCCCATCTTTATCCCTTCCCAGAGATCTTATTGATTGCATCCAGTCACTCAGTATTTTTAGGTTTGTAATCTAACACGTCATCACTGCATATAACAATATCTATGGCTGATAAGAACTATAAATCTCTAAATGTAATATTACGCAGAATATACAGCAGATTCACAAAGAAGTCCGGCAAATTTCTACAGCACTCATGAAGGTTGCAAAGTGAAGGACTGAAGAAACTAAAGAGACTATGAATGCCTTATATGACCAAGTTATTAACTGTAAAGTACAGGAAATATAGTGTCAAAGATTTAGCCCATGGTACATGCAGTAAATGCCATAGCACAAAGAAACAATCTAGGAAAATTATATCAAACTGAAAAAGCTTTACCCAGATAAAGCAGTTGACTGTGAGATATACCATTTGCTTGTTTTGCTTTGATTGAATAATACGAGTGATAATAAAAGGAATTAGATAGACAAAACAAGACATATTCCCAATACATATTCCGAGTGTGAATTCACGATATACAGGGTGGATACAAAAATGAGCCCCCCCCCCCTTTTATTTGCGTAACCGAAGCAGGTATGTCAATTTTGATGAATCCAATGAATAGGAAGTAGTGGGTGGCCTATCCCATGGTACACTTTTCATCATCCCAAATATTCAAATTAAGACACATTCAAATCCTATCTTAAAAACCATAACAGATACACACAGACATTATTTTTTCCACTACCACGTAATTCCCACCCACCCTGTCTTTTTCCTTGATCTCCAGAAGCTTGGCTCTATCTGAAGTGTCTAAAAACAATTTTCATATCATAAGTGTCTATAATATTAATGAAAAATTTAATCCATTCATAAGGTATTAGGTTCATGAGCTTCATAAGGAATTTATCAATTTAATAGCAGAATTAAATATTTGTTCAAGTTCGATTGTTTTTAAATGAAGATGCTATTGATAAAAGCTTGAAAGAATATTTCGATTATTTAGAGCATTTCATACAAAAGAATCAGAAATAGAGAACTGTGTACGGATAATGAAACTTCCACAATAGCTGGGAAGAGGCTACGACTTTAAATGACAAGACACCCTCTATTTCAATTTAGCTCCAAGTGGAAGCTGTTTCAACGCCTTCTCCTGCTGCGACAATTCACTGTCCCAGCTGCAAATGAAGGTTTCCAAAGGAAACTTCACACACTGGGTGTCAATGCTGTTATCTAAGATTGAAATAGTTTCTGAGTGCCATTTAAAAGATGTTGTCGGATGGTCCACCGTGTTTTATTCAGTTCCTATCCATCGCTGAAGACAATGAAGCCATGATCGCGTAATCTCACCATTCTTACACGTTAAAGATAAAACGCTTTCAAAGCATCCTTTATGCAAGAGTTAGTATATTCAATCGCCCTTACGCTAATTAAACGCATCGAAAGTCTCTGTTGTGCTTAATAAGCGTTTATAACATAAAATATCCTAATATTCTAAGGAAAACGCTACAAAATGAATATATACACTGTACAGTTCCTCAAGGAATGTGAAGAATTAATTTGAATGGAAACGCTTAAGTTTGTTGGGTTTTTTTTAATTATGAAGCCTTATGAATAATGTATAAGCGCATACACTACTGGCCATTCGTCTCCAAATGTGCATGGGATTGTCCGTACAACTCATACAACCTATAAAAGACGTTGACGTGTTAGAATAAACTCACAGGAGCTACTGCAGTCAATATGAACAGACAACGCGAACTTAATGCGGAGGAAAGAGGGATGATACTTGGAGCCCATAGGATTGGGTATTCGATCTGTCAGATTTCCAACAACTTTCAGATATCTGCTCGACAGTGAGTGATGTTATTTTGAAGTGGAAGCGAGAGGGGGTTATAACATACCGACCCAGACCCAATAAACCGACGAAATTGATAGGTCGCGACTACCGATGCTTGAAACGTGTGGTGATATCAAACCGGTAGGCTTCGTTAGAGATGCTGGCACAGGACTTTCGATCGGCGGTGTCCAATAATGCAAGTGATCGTACCGTCCACCGGGATATCGTCGCACTTGGTTTTTATGGACGAGCAGCAGTTCACAAGCCAAATATCACAGCCCTCAATGCGACTCGTCGGTTACAGTGGTGTGCAAGGAACGCCGCCACTGGACTCCAGAACAATGGAAAACCATCCTATGGGGTGATGAATCCCGCTACCACTGTGGCGGTCCGATGGTGTGTGCAGTTAGCTAATGCCCAGCGAACGATATTTACAGGACTGTGTCGCACCCAGTGTGAAATTCGGAATCATGGTCCTGCTTTTCGCGATTTGGTCTTGATCCTCTTGTTTTAGTTCGCTGAACCATGAATGCTGAAGCGTACCAAGCAGTTCTGGACAATTCTGCGCTACCGACATTGTGGCACATACCTACATCAGGCCTAATTAACATCTGGTTTAAGGAAATGGGTGTAGGGAAAACTTGACTGGACAGCTCAAAGTCCATTCCTCAACCTCTTGAACACCTTTGGGACGAATTGAGAGCGAGGCCATGCCTCTCAAAAAACAACACCGAGCTGTTTGCCAATTTGAAGGATGAAGGGAGCAAGAGTCCCACCGACACGTATCGCAAATTGGTGGAAACTCTTCCTCGAAGGGTTGCAGATGTCACTGCGTTTAAAGACGGCCCTACACGATACAGATGTCGTGAGGTTCCGGTCTAACTTACTGGTATGGAGTGTCCGGTGAAAATGACCAGATGTCCAAATATTACTCATAGCAAGGAGACAAAGAACTGCTCGATAACACATGCAATTTTTAATTATACACAACGTTATCAACTGCAGAAGACAAAGCGCCAATCTGTCTTCAGGTAGTTTGTATTTTAAAACAATTACTATGATTTATTTCGCAATGAAAGTTCTACTTACATCAACCGATCAAGATTTTATGATCTAGAGCATTCTCTATTCGTAAAAGCAGTTCTTAAAATAAAATTCATTCGCGGTAATCCATGAGAATTTAAATTATCGATTTAAATTTAGAATTCACGCCTTCGTCTCCAATGCTCGGAAAGAACAACATCCTTCTAGACGTTCCTGGATCATTCGATTCATTCTAATAAGAAGTATTAATTATTCAACCTCTTTGGGTACGTATCGATTGAGACACGCCATTACTACCTCGAATTCTTCACAGACGGATATGATTTCGAAAGAACGCTCGACAGGGCACCTAAGATCGATTTGTTTATTCCACGCCTCCTTGCTTCGGCCAGCAACACGGATTTCTGTAGGGCATCATAACTTTATGATGCAATAGTTGAGTTTACCTTTTATATTTATTTATTTTTTGTACATGAAACGCCTAACATAAAACTCACGTGAAAATAAATAAAGCTAGTAAACCCCTATTCGTTCTCGATTGGACCAATTTATATAGAACTCTCTTCTGGTTTTCTTAAAATGCATATGAAAATAAAAATTTGAATATGAATGGATTTAAGTATCTAGTCATGCATGATCAAAAGTTTCTAATTTCATTGTCTGGTCCCCGCTGCTTATAATCAATCTATTATCAATTCCTCTACGTTTCTCCCATTTGCCTGAAAGAGATCATAGGTTTTCAATTTTTAGTTTTACAATCCAGCCTCGAAATTTATTCAAATCTAGCCACTCTCGCCAATGTCATGTAAACTTACAATGACAAAGATTTCTCATAAAAACTTATCTACTTGAAATGAATTCTGAAATATTAGTAAAATCCGGTCGTCCCTTTCTGCATAATAATATGCTCAATAGGCGTCGCCAACTCGTTAATGCTTTCACAACAGATTAAATCACATTTTAAACTTTCTACATTAGGGGCTAAAGCTACATTAGTGGTGGCCATCTCTAAATAGTAATTAATTATTACATGCGTGCTTAATTTCTATATGCGGTCAAATTTAAACGAAAACCAAATGCATCATATATAACTTTCTCACTGAAGCAGCACATGCAGTTATACTTGTATGTGCAGGGTGCTTCAAATAAAGTAACGGGCAAATATCCTAAAAACCGTTACTCCAATTAAAAACCTGTTAGTGCAATTCTATAGCAACTGGCACGTGCCGAATTTCATGGTATTGTTAAAATTGATGTTCGACGCCAATTAAGGGGTCACATGATTTTTGTCTCGGAAATCAAAAGAGATAGAGTAAAATGTTAATGAGAAACGCGTAGAGTATGGTCGAATTAGTCTGAAAATCATCATTCCAGAATAGCTAACGTTGGAGAAAATTTAAAACAACATTTTGTGAAAGTCTAAATTTCAAGACTTCCTGTATTGTTACCCACAGTAATTAAAAATGAATTGACCTTATTTTTAGTAAAAGTATTTTACGAATTTTAAGAAAATGTAACAGTAACTGATATTATTCTAATTCTGGAATATTCCAATTCCGGAATAGGGGTTGTCTGACAAATTTCGTATTCCAATTTACATTCAATGTACGTACAGTCGGGTGCAAAAAGGTTTTTACCTGCTCTGTAGGAACTGAGCTTACCGGTTGCAAAATCATGTACTTTTACTGAGCGTCAAGGCAGATTAGACTGGACCTGTTCCTTCTGAATGATAATAGGGTAGCAGGTATACGCTTGGGTTGTGCTATTCACGTGCTCAACTATGACTTAAGTCTAAACCTTTTTTGTACCCGACTGTACATACCATTTGTCTTCTTTTGGAGGAAACAATTAAGTACAGTACGTACTAAAATGCCTGCATTTACAACAGAACTATTAACTGAAATGGTGATAATTTATGGAGAAGGCCACAGAAATTTTCGTACAGCTGCAAGAACCTTTAATGCTAGGTTTCCAAATGCAAGAAGAGCCAATCCAAATACCATTCGTAAGCAATCACAGGAACATTTAATGTGCCTCGTAATAGAGTTGGAAATAGAGGGGTAGCAGATGCCGAGGGGTAGCCTATTTCATTGCATTCCCACATAGTAGTATCCGTAATGCTGGATTCCTGTGTGGATTACGGCGAATTCTTCATAAGAATAGATTTCATCCATTCCATTTAACTCCTGTTCAAGCATTGGAAGAGCCACAAGATTATTTGCTCCGGAGTGATTTCTGCAATTTTGTTTAGAATGCCATTAGAGGATAATGCTACATTTTTACAAATTGTATTATGGACGAATGAGACAAAATTCACGAGGAATGGGGTTGTTAACAGACAATCAACATCATTGGCAGATAGTAATTCCCATTATATGCGGGAGGCTTCCCACCAACGCCAATAGTCCATGAATGTTTGGTGTGGAATTTGGAATGGCAGATTTATCGGACCAATGTTTTCCCACCAAAATCTAAATGGCGTTCGTTATGTTGAGCTACCAACAAATGAAGTTTCTGAATGGGCATATGATTTGCCATTAGCAGAAAGGAAAAATCTATGGTTTCAGCATGATGATGCGCCCTCTCAAGGTGAGAGCAGCATCTGATCTACTGACAGCAACTTTGAGAACAACTGGATTGGATACTTCGAACCAGTAAGCTGGCTTCCAAGATCACCAGACTTAACTCCTCTTGATTTCTTTTTGTACGGTTATCCGAAGGAAATTGTTTATGCCTCTCCACATTCAAATGTCATTGAGCTTCAAACTAGGATCCATGATACCTTAAAGTAAGATGGATATATATGCTAATTTCCACAAAGGACTTCTCGTATGTATTGTAGCTGATGGACATCAATTTGAACATTTTCTGTGATTTGACTTCTCGTTGTAACTTTTTATTTGTACTATGCTTTGTAGTATTTCAATTCATGAAAGCCTTGAAATTCATACCTTCACAAAATGTTTGTCTCAAATTTTCTCAATCATTAGCCAAATAAATCTATTCTGGAATGATAATTTTCAGACTAATTCGACCATGCTCTACAAGTTTCTCATTGACATTTTTACTCTTATCTCTTTTGGTCTCCGAGATAAAAATCATGTGACCCCTTAATTGAGTCAAACATCAATTTTAAATTCTAACAGTTTTTAAATTGGAGTAATGGCTTTTAGGATATTTGGCAGTTAAATTCATTTATACAGGGTGTTTCAAATAAAGTGTAAGTTTTTTTCCGTTTCAAGTTTGAAAATAAAGTGGCATTCCGCGTTTTAAAAGTACAGGTTAATTTTTTGAAACTAAATTAACGTTGGAAACATTTTAACCGATTAGGAACGTTTATGACTTCATTTGCATACTCGTATATGATTGCTCTTAAATGATATGGTCTAATTTAGATACACGGATAAATGAGATTGATACCTAATAGACATATTAAGAAAATCATAGTAATGCAATTAACTCCCCTTTAATTAATATGTAATTAATGATTCTTTAATGCAATGCCGCAATTAGTGCTTAATGTATCATTCGCTAAATTTTGATTTTAGAGAAATTTTCTGACTCGTCCTCTTTTCGACAACTGATCCGCTGATGCAAAAATGAAGGGAAAAAAATTTTCCAGCGTCAAATGCAGTTATTAAACTGTCGTTATTGGAAAGCCTTCAATTGCTGATGTTTCGACAGAAAATTGCGATCGAACGCTTCATTTTACGACAACAGGCTCGGGCCCATAACATCGATTAAAGGATTTCCCCCAATTCCATTTTGTCATCGCCTCCGGGGATTACGATAGAAATGCGTTTTCATTTGATCACTTTTTTTTTTTTTTTTTTTTTTTTTTTTTTGGTTTTTAAAAGTAAATTTTAGTCAAAGAAAAGATATGAAATTCTATCTGACATTTTTCTTTTCCATTAGAAAGGATGTCGGGCTTCCTGTATCGCTCAAATGCCCGCCTTGTAGCTCGGTTTCCCAGAATGAAAAAGAGTCCCAGAGATTTCGGTTTAATAACATTCAAATTTTTAATTGTATCCAGGAAAAAAAGTAACTCTTTTAGATAGGTATCTATTCAATGTATGATCTCACTTTAATCTAAGCATTAAAAATCGATAAAGGGAAATAAAATTTACATTTCAAACTGTCCCTAATGGATGAAATCTATTTAAAACAAAATTGAATTAATTATGAGAGACTGCATAATTTCCGGTCCGAAAACAATTGGTTATCATTTAACTACGTACTGTAAATTTCGCTTATGCAAAATAACAAAAATTGAACGGTTTATTGAAAGAGACTTCGTGCAAATCATTCCAATTGGTCTTATTTTTAGACATCCCGTTCGGTTCGGCCTCGAATAATTGCTAATTTAAAATTGGCACTCATTATAGATTACCTCTAAAAGCCTTGCACTGTTCGCTTTTTGAGTACAGTTCCTGTCTCTAAATATTTCCTTTAATTAATTTTAAAATGTTTATATGGAATTCGCACGATATGGATCTACGTGCTGTGTTGCTATATTTTAAGCGCTTCTATTTAAGTTTTATAATTTTGAGTATAATCGCTTGGTGCGATCATTTGGCGCAATCATTGACGAGCAAAGTCGCCATGCCGGCGACTTGAATGGCGACTCCAAACCGAGGATCGCTTCATAAGTGACCGTGACCCTTCAATAAATGGAATCTTGTCACGAGCGCTGATTAATTAATGGAAAACATCTTTGACGGCACATTTTTTGACACGAGCTGACATAAAAATTTAATGTAAAAAAAAAAACTGTTCGATATATTGAACCATTATATTAGATTAGAAATTATCTTAGCTCCAATTAAAAGTACCTCTTTAACTAACGAGATATTTATAACATTTGGGGAAGGTTCCAAGTGGCACCTTGTTCGATGTCATATAAATCCTAGTTAGGTCCCATACCAGCGGGAACATTTTTATCATAAAATATTTTATCTTACATATAATTAAATTTAAGGTGAAAAAACTTGGCTCGTTTAGCCAAATCTGGAAGCTGCCAGAAAAGATGTTCATTTAGATAAAATGTAGCATGGTCGTGCTCATACATTTTAACGAGTCCATAAATCTTACTTTCGAGAGTTTTTAAGTCTTATTATCAATATGCAAAGAAGCCAACAAAACCACACTTTATAATTATGTTTGGATCCATTTAAATTCAGAGGAACTTCAATTTAAATTTGTTAGCTAGGACTTCTGCATGGTGATCAACATGACTATAGCCTTTAAGCAGGTTCACTTATTTGAATAAAATCTTGTAAAAATTCCAAGGAGGAGCTTTAGCTGTGAAGCAGAAATATATTTATACATTTATTAACAAGAAATCAGTCCCCCCCCCCCGAAGGAGGGTAAGGCACGTAGCCTTGCGTTCATCTATTTTTACCCCTTTATCTGCACTTTTTATCTCCCCCCCCCCACCAATTTTTTTTAATCAAAAAATTGATTTTCTCGAACGTAGTATGTAGAAAATGTAAAAAAACAAACAAACTCTTATCTTCTTTCCTTTCTCATCATATCCGATTGAATGGCATGTGATATGTTGCCACAGTTCTAAAGACTAAGTGACTGCCACTCCTGCAACTCTGACCGCACTGGAACAATTAGACCTAAACTTCATAGAAATGTAGATCTTGCATAGAGGAATCTGGATACTGAATTTCACTCCTTTACGTACCTAAATAGCACATAGATCTTTTGTCCTTTCGGACTCCCACCCCCGTAATTCCGATCCCAGTGCACCAATAAATACCAAACTAAATAGTGAAAGAGTAAGTATTGAATGGTCTTTAACACACCAGACCTCAGATGTTTATTTTAATCAAGAATTTAAATAGTTTAAGGTGGGCTTGCCCATAGTAAGCTACATTCCGAATTTCAACCTTCTATCTCAAAAAAATGTAGAAATTATGAAGGGACAGGACAGACATTCCTTTCTTCCATTCCATTCTTCCGCTACTTAATGCTATAGATTATGAGCACTTGAGCAATCATCCGTCGACAAAGCGATTTTACGTGCGCGTACCGATGACAAAAATGCTTAAAAGATGGACAGAAAGTATCACTATATTCATTCTTAAAAATCGATTGTTTTATGACATGCCATTATCTTGGTATTCTTTACAGCCACTGTTTTAGCACGTGAATTCGACTTGAAGGGGGGGTCCACGAAAAATTCTGAAAAGTTGATACGGCCGAGCTAAGACCTTGATGGTCATATTTCTGAAAACAGAATTTGAAAATGAATATAAAGACTAATGTGGATAATTGTAATGTAAAACTTAGCATAAATAAAAAACTCTTTAACCACAACAACACTAAAAAATAGGATAGATACAACCTGATTCTGGAAGTACTTTTCGGAAGCAATTGCTACCATCATTCAGCAGTCCAATGAAAGAACTGAATGAGAGAACTGAATTTCTCTCATTGTCTTCGAGGTGCTCCTGGACTGCTGAATGATTGTAGCAATTGCTTCCGAAAAGTACTTCCAGAATCAGGTTGTATTTATCCTATTTTTTAGTGTTGTTGTGGTTAAAGAGTTTTTTATTTACGCTAAGTTTTACAGAATTTGAAAAAGTTAATCAGTTTTCAAGTTATCGTGCAAACGGCGGGCGGCCGGACGGATAAACTACAAACCAAGCGTGCAACCTAATAAGTAGCTTTTTTGCTAAAGCTCCTAATAAAGCAAGTTGCAAACTATTTGATAGCTTGGCGGTAGTCCAAACTTTGCTAACACACGTCGACTCATCACTGCAAAGTTGGTGGTTATTTTGTTTCTAGGACAATTACCCCTCGGACAACCGCCCCCTAGGACAATTGCCACCCCGGAAAACCGCCCCGGACAATCGCCGCTAGGACAATAGCCCAATAGGACAATTGCCCACAACAATAGGAATTATACATGGATTAAAAAAATAGCAATTGTGTTTTTAGATTTGGACATGCTAAACGTAAAAAACGTGGTCAAAATCGCTAAAAACTTCTAAATATTTATTAAATAGGATTTTAAAAACGCGAAATCCATGCCCCATTTGAAAACTATTTCTGTCGATTTGAGAATCAGATTGAATCGGATTCACATTTCATATCGTCGCATTCTTTTCGTGAACTATAGTTCAGGGCTCTACCCGGGTTGGGGGGGGGGGGGGGAGTGAGAGGGCTGCAGCTCCTCCCCCCGAAATTAGCCACCAGGTGAACTAAATCTGTTGTATGGGGGAACCCACCCACAAGCAGGATTGGGCCAGCCCCCCCTCCCCCGAAAAAAAATTCTGGGTACGGACCTGCTTTAGTTTACTTAAAAAAAAATTACTATGACCGATCCAGGATATAAAAAAGGGCAATCTGATAATTTGCCGAATTTCGACTTATTAATGGTTGCGAACTTTTTAGAAGCGACTTAATTAGGATTTAGTTTCGGCCGAAGTTCGAAGGACTAAAGTTAATTCCTTGGCTTACATTCGCATTGTTTAATCACAGTTTACAAAATGTACTTTAATGCCTGTAAACTTAAAGTACACTTTTTGCCAAACTTTCATAATTTTCACCGAAAGTCACCCAAATGGGTGGATTTTCACTTTCGTGCACACTTTTTGCAAAACGTTCATGATTTTCACCGAAATGCACCCACATGGGTTCCAGACAGAAAATTTTTTTATTTAGAAAAAAATATTAAAAATTTTATTATTTAATGGTCAGGCGATTGAGCATGCTGTTTTGTATTTAATGTGTTATTACAGTTCTATTGCATTAAATGAAGAAACCTTACACTTGAAATATGAGAGATAATTTGCCGCACGAATATTGTAAGCATAATACGTAAAAGTGTACTGCGAATATTTTTTTAGATATATTTAAAGAAATGAATAAGAAAGAAAGATCAATTTAAACCCGATGAAATGTGTCTATTATTTTTATTAAAATTTAAAAATAAAATTTAATTTAAAGCGGATGCTGAAATATATTTTTGTGTAAACTACTTTCCGAAAGTTTGTTTTATTTTAAACCTTAATAAAAAATGTACTCCCGAATTTATTTTTCATTTTGTACTTCAGATTGTGTAAATTGAAAATTGTGAAATTTTGAAAAAAAAGTTTTAACTTGTGAAACTGTATATTTTAATGAACCTGTTGTGTTCACGGTAAATAAAATAAACAAGTAAAAATAAAATGCTATTCAGCTTCCCCCCCTCCCCCCCCCCCCCATCCTCCCGATTTTCATTGGAAAATTTCTCCTCCCTCCACCCGTAAATAAAAACCATGGCCTAAAAAAAATAAATGTAAAAAAACCCTTCGTCGAAAAGGTCTTCGCGAATGCACTGTCGGTTTCTTTCCGACAGCACGACCACTGCTATTCCTTCTCGCTGCCGATAAAAAATTCTTTTGTCAGGGTTTTTGGGACCTATTACAAGGTTCTAAGAAGAGGTTCAAGAAACAGGTACAAAAACCCAATTAATTAATTCGGTAAATTAATCCAAACAATAGATTTCAGTCTTTTTATATTTTTGTTTTTAGATAACTCGCTCTAACTAGTCTCAAAATTATTTTTTAAAAATGATATAAAATTCGAGGCTTCATTAAAATGTGCCTCCCCAAGAGAGGGCGGGGGGAATACCCTAACATCAAATGTACAGATCCTGCCCCCTCCTATTTTTATGCTCGAATGCCCCCCTTCTGGTCGACTCTTTTATTTCGACTCTATCTAAATATTGAAGTTATAGCACGAACGAATGTGTATACGAAATTTTCGAAAACAAGTCCAATGGCAATTTTTCGAAATCTCTCAAATTAGTTCGCCTTCCTATATCGATTTATTTGCTGTAAATTTTATATAATTAAAAATGAGGAATGGAGAAATCAGCACAAAATAAGCACAATAGAGTAGCATATTTAAAAACCGTCGAATGGAATAATCGGGGAGGGCGGAGATTCGAAAGTCGTCATCCTCCTCCCACCTGAAGATTTTATTTTCTTTATTAATATTTTCTTTATTTTTATTCCCCCCAATAGTACCCTATCAGAAAGAATTTCATTTTTCATATTTAGCACTGTAATTTGAAATGTCAAGGTTTTCAGTTTAAAACTTTGTTGAAAATGTAAACTAAGGTTTTTAAAACATTTTAATTAAGTTAGAGTGCTTGTCTGGGGCATGTTCGTGGGGCAATTGTCCGCATAGCACTAGGGATATTACGAGGCATGTTTTTTAAGTAAGTACCGTTTTGCGATTCCGCCGCCGCAGCGCTACGGTCGGCGTTCCGCGCATGCGCGCTGGTTAACTACATCTCTTGTCTACGCACTGACGCCATTACAGTCTGATTCTTCATTGTATACGTTGTTTACTGAGTGTTTAAGATGCCTCCGACAATCGTGAGTCCCACCGATTGTGAAGTACGGGCTGTTATACGATTTCTTAGTGCTAAAGGCGTAAAACCGATCGATATTCATCGTGAGATCTGTGAAGTGTACGGACAAAACATTATGAGTGATGGAATGGTAAGGAAATGGGTGAGAGCATTTAAAGATGGCCGCACAAATGTGCATGATGAAGAACGGAGTGGGCGTCCTTCGGTCGTTAATGAAGATTTGGTGCAGAAAGTGGACGAAAAGGTGAGAGAAAACAGACGCTTTACAATTTCATCATTGTGCGACTGCTTTCCTCAATATTCTCGTAGTGTTTTGTATCGCATTGTGACCGAGAACTTGAATTACCGGAAATTGTGTTCACGTTGGGTTCCAAAAATGTTGACGGATTTGCACAAATCCCAACGTTTAGGCAGTGCATTGACTTTCCTTGAGCGGTACCACAATGAAGGTGAAGATTTTTTAGACCAAATTGTTACTGGTGACGAAACATGGGTGGCCTACGTCACACCAGAATCGAAACAACAATCCATGGAATGGCGATATTCATCATCACCCAAAAAAGTGAAGTTTAAGCAAACAATTTCTGCCCGGAAAATCATGTGCACAGTTTTTTGGGACAGAAAAGGAGTATTGTTAGTGGAGTTTCTGCCTCGTAATGAGACAATCAATGCAGCGTCTTATTGTGAGACATTGAACAATCTGCGTCGTGCAATCCAGAACAAAAGACGTGGCAAGTTGAGTAAGGGTATCGTTTTGCTGCATGACAATGCCCGTCCACATGTGGCTAATCGGACCAAAGATCTCATCAAATCTTTTAAATGGGAAACTCTAGATCATCCTCCATACAGCCCTGATCTGGCGCCCAGCGACTACCATTTGTTCATGCACTTGAAGAAACACCTGGGTGGTCAGCGTCTTCAAGACGATAACGAAGTCAAAACATTTGTGATGCACTGGTTAACAAGTCAGGCGGCAGAATTTTATGAGGAGGGTATTCAAAAACTGGTGCCACGTTATGACAAGTGCCTCAATATTCACGGAAATTATGTAGAAAAGTAGATTAAGGTACAGGTTTTCATGTAAAAATAAAATTATTGCGATATCTTTGCACGTCTTTTTTTAATTCCAAAACGGTACTTACTTAAAAAACATGCCTCGTATAAGAGCAAATTAGAAACTAGTTTGGTGATTATTTTCGAGTTTATGCGTCTATAGAATATAATTATATCCTTAAAATTACTCTTCCATTATAGACATTAAAAGGAAGACCTATCAGGGATATTAAACACTAATATGAGAAATTAGTATCATGCGAAAAGTAGAATTCGAAAACCTGCAGCATGACAATGCTCGCCCCCACTCCGCTCGTGTCACCATAGATGATCTAGAGAAAACCGAATGGCAACTTCTTCCCCATCTTCCCTATAGTTCCAAATTGGTATCTTAAAATTATCATCTCTTTGAGTGTCTAGAGAGGAGTTGAGAGTCAAATGCATTTGATGAGAGTCAAACAATTACTACTACTATAATGTAACAACAGTCCATCTGGAAGAACTAGGAGACAAAACATCCACTGTACTTTTTTCTGGTCAAAGTGGATGTTTTGTTTCCTAGTTCTTCCAACTGTAAGTAACCACAGCCCCAGAGGTTTATTTCTAAATATTTAAGCAGTCCACTGTTTTTATGATTATTCAGCAGGCTGTAACGGAGTTCCATCGCAAGGCCATTTTTAAAAATTTCCCTCAAAACTGGGAAAGATTTACTAATCACCTCTTACAAAAATATGCTAAAGTATAAGACACACATCCGACTCTTCATTAATCTTTGATGTCTGCTTCCATCCTCAAAACTCGTGATTGGTGGATTAACAATGGAGGTTTCGAACCACAGTAATCTAAACCGTGCTTGAAATTAAAACCTAATAATAATGTTATATAAACCGTCATTGTAAAAGCCAATATAAAGCCAATCGTTTTGGTTGTTCATCCGATGTTGTAAATAACCATCAGGGACTAACTGGGCCTATTGATCGAACATGGGACATGTGCAGGGCCTGGGAGGGGGGGGGGGGGCAGTTTCCCATTGCGCTCAAGCACGAATGACAATGTCTTTTCCTATACTAACCTACTGTACTCTTCTGCCCGTCCGCCTATACTTTCTGCTATTGTTTTATTACTTGGAAATTGAATAGGCTTGTGCATATTCATTAAGGGCTATTCGTAATCATTAAATTATTTTCTTATTTTAATTGGCTTGCTAGTTCATAATATCCTTAATGTGTTAACGCTTGATGCAAGAAATAGGTGCGTTTTCCGTTGAAAATGAAACGGAATATTAAATTTCTTTAAATGTGGAAAATTTATCCAATTATCCTCAATTCGCATTATTTGGTACCCAATTTAAATAAAATAAGAATAGCTATTTGAATGGCAAAATAATTAAAAACATTAAAAGAGATTCCATTAACTTTAAATGTCATGAGGGTCTCGGTTGTGACATTACTGCGCAAAAGGTTGGAAACGGGTTTTACAAAGTAAAAGCTTCAACGACGGAGGATCCTAATATTAACAATCATAACGTGTCCTTCTCTTGGCACAGGATAGAACCCTGGCTCATTTGGAACTCATTCTTCCCGTAATTTCTTGCTTGTTCGTGGTGGAAAGAAGGCCGATCGAATTAAACAGTCGCCTAGATCCCATCAAAAGCCTTTTGTGTGACTCTGAAAGTAACCCGAGTATCTGAAAAATGTGTCGCTTGGTGGTCCTATCGATTTTATTTGACCGTGACGTCAGGCGAGAGGCACAGTAGAAACCCCTGTCGCCAGCTGCACCGAACTATTAATGTCAACCCCCTCGACACTGTGAAATTTGCTACTAGTATCTCTATTAATATAAAAAAGAAAAGAAAAGAGGTAGGGGGAACAATAATAACAGATGCCCGAGATATTGAGACAGAAAAGATTTCATTTCAGGAAAACTTTTAATTTTCTGTCTTGAACCTACAGGACAGTTTTAGAAAATGGGATCTCTATTTAATATATTAATAATAAAAAATATTGGATGACTGGCTGCTTCTCTTATATTATAATAAGATTATAAACTCCTTAGATTTCAAAGTTAATAAATATTAATGTTGAATTTGAAATTCATAATAGCAGCGGGGCATGCTAAATATACAGTATTATTAGAATGTCCTGAAAATAATGCTACTTCTTTTTGGTAAAATGTTAGACTAAAAGATTTCATTAAAAATATAAAACTAGGAACAGCTTGAAAGCCATTCCTTTCCATTTTCTGTCCTTCAAAGTGGATAACAGGAGAGAGCGTTTGCATTATACAGTACATCAAAAACAGCGCTCGTTTCCATCTCAAGATACATCAGAAAATCGAGGAATCCTTAGAATTTCTATATTTGTAATGTAAAATCAATACTATGAATACAGTAAATTTTTAAAACACTTTCAAAATATGCCTTCATACAAAATACCATTTTTATGGATTTGTAGCAGAAGAATTGATCTGAGAAATCTATGGCGGAGGCTGTTTAGAAAACGAAATCAACTGCTATCGCTGGTGATATTCTTAAATTATTGCCAGAGGCTAAAAAGTATCGCGACATTTGAGGTTCTCAATAATTGAAGGCTCTTTCTCGTTTTTCTACTCAACCGCTAACACCTCAAAAACTGATGACCTACATAAACATCTCTACTACTAATTCCCGCTCGTAACAGATTCAGTAACAGAATAGAGAAACTCCTTGCTTTTATCTATCCATAACAGACGAACGATTGCCGACTGATTAGCATTCCACTTCAATTTCCAGCACATTGGTTCCATTATTTCACACTCCAGATGCGATTTCTCCTCGGGCTGAAAATCCTTCGCAAGCAAATGCTCGCATTCGACTGGAAACTGCAATGGCGTACTTTTATAATTTTGGCCGTTGTTTGCATCGGCCAACGAAAACGCTGTTAAAACTGCTAAATGACGAGAGAATTCACATGAATGCAATTCTTGATATGAAACCGCAAACAAATTTCAATTTCATGTTTCTCATTATTAACAGATCACGGCGAAATCATCTGATTCTATACATTCTATTCAATTATTACGAAAAATTGATATTTTGATAGTTCATTATATTTGTGGAATAAATCACGCGATTTAATTTATACAGAGTGATTCAGAATAAGTGTTCAATAATTGGCAGGGAGGTTAGGAATACAAAACCATGCAATAATAAAACGGGGTCGCAAAAATCATTTTGCCCATCCCATGTCGTGATAGCTGTCTCTGTCCTTGTGACCGTGTAAAGCCTCCGTTTTGCGTTTGCGACCTCATGTTCTTATGTTTTCATTGCATGGTTTTGTGTTCCTGACCTCCCTGTCAATTACTGAACACTCATTCTGAATCACCCTGTATATCTGTCTATCTGAGCAAAATAAAATCAGTTATCTGCAGAGATAGGATTAAAAAGTCCTAAATCAATCTTAGCTCATTCAGAGAAGATACGATAACAATTTCTTATCTGTTGTTTCAAAATATTATATCCGGTAGAGATCAATCTCTTAAACAAATCAAAAAGTTAATCTGAACAAAGTCATCCACCTATACCGGTTATAAGGAGCCTCTTCTTGTTAAATTGTCGCAACTTTTCGGAGATTCCCTGCCATTGGTTAATCGATATATAAAAGTCTCAAAGGGTTAAGACAACAGAAATATGATTAAATGGGACTTTACTGAACATTTGTAAAAAGCATTTGCTATCAGTTCTCGTAAAGAAGAAGGAAGGAAGCCGTTACACTTTCCTGAAGTCCTCTACGAATTTTCTTCCAATCTGTAAATAACATTATTATAAAACCTATTTTAAATTTATTTCCTCTTTTGCAAACTAAACCAACAACGCTGCTTTTGCTCAGAGAATTTCTCATTTCGAGCGTTAAATTAGAACAACGCGGGGGTCGAGAGAGTGCATTTTGAGACTGGATGCCAAACCTCTGTCGAACCCTTACAGTGATCGAGCCTCAGGTGAAAGAAAAGAAATTCTAGCAATTCAAACGTGAACTCAAAGACTTATCTAAGAAACAATCGAATACGGAACACATCATCTTCTTTCACACTGACAGTCTCTCTTTTTAATAGCAACCGAACCTAAGACAAAAATTGGGCGCTCCCCCTCTCGTCTGCACTTCGTCGTTGTATTGTGTGGGTGGGAAGAATGCCAAAACTTGGTTTGTTATCGTTTGCAGATATGTCTAGCACGGAGTTCTGCAATTTATTTTTGACATTAAGAAAACACGCACAGGAAACCATCCACCACATCGACATAATAAATTTCGGGATTAAAGAATTCATTTTTTTATAACTTCCATATGAATCATGACTCGGCGTCACTTTGCTTTTGTTTTTATTTTTTCTCTCTCTTTACAGCTAAATTTTATGGAATGAGAAATTTTCTCTTCACAGTTCTTCGCGAATTTATACTTTCAACATTAAACCTGCAAATTCGATATCAATAATCAAGCAGAGGAAATAATATTCAAAGACATGATTCTAAAGTGTTTCTAAAATTGAGGATGGAGATTTCTAAATCTACACGTGCTATTAATATTCATGTGTCATCTACCCGGAATAACTCGATTTTCTTTAGATATTTCCTCAGTCTCATTTTTCTTATATTATTTTTTTTAAATTGATACTCGAAAAATTATGTCACAGAATATCATCATTTTAATTCTCTTTACCATTCTTTTAAATAAATAGAAGATTATAAAAATAGGGTCTTAGATAATATACTACGATATTCAGTTACTCGAAATAGAAAGGAAAAAAGCAGAGCCATGAGACGAAAGCTCGTGGTTTCTGGTTCGAATCCAGGTCAGATTTTCCCTTTTTATTTCCATCTTTTTTTTTTTTCAAGTATCTGCCAAGTATACAATTTTTATTTATTTTAAAGTGGTTTGACCACATAAAAAAATAAAGGGAAGATCCCGACTGTCGGATCGGATGCTGGCCCTGCCGTGAAGTCTAACCAGTAGCATCAGTCTATAAGGGCACGTAGGAGACCTCAGTACCTGTGTCCGCGGTGCATCAATTGGCTAGAGCAATGAGACAGAAGCTCATGGTTCGTGATTCGAATCACGTTACGGTTTTTCCTTTCTATTTGCATCTAATGTTTTAAATGCTTTAACATTATAATATTTCTAATAGTTTCTACTTTGTTTTCTCAAAACTATTAAATCTCCTAAATGCAAATCAATTTTCAGTTTCAGATAAGTTTCCTATGTGATGATATGATATTCTAATTTGATTTTAATCGGCTATTTTTGAAAAAAAAAAAGAAGTAAATTCGTGATAAACGTTCTTAGGAGAGCGTTGAAATGAGTACAAATGAAAATTTAGACTGGGACAAATTAAATAAAAAAAAAGTACAAAAAGAGCTCGTCAACGATTAGAATGCTTTCGCAGAGAAATTATGAGTCGCAATTAATTTTTGTGGAACAATTAAAAAAAAAAAAAAACAGTTCATTCGGAAAGCAGATGGGACTTACTTGACGAACATGTTGACGCCGGTGAATTCCATTTCGCGAAAGATTCCCTTCCACGACTTGCCGATTTTGAAGCACTGCTGAGCGGTGAGGGGGATGCGCGGATCGGCGGGTGTCGGCGCCGGCGGTTCCGGCAAGGGCACATCTTCGACGGCGTTGGGCGTGTTTCGCCCCTTTCGACGAGAGCGGCCGCTGCTCGACCGACTGCCACCGCCTTTACCCGATGCCGGACCGCCGTTGTTGGCTGCTTTAACGAATGAACACCCCATTCAGTTTAGTAAACAGGAGAGAACGAGAGAAGGAGCGAAAAATTTTTTTTTTTTATTTTACTTAAGCACCGCACCACACTCCGCTTTTACTTGTTCTCCATGATTAATCTGAAGCTGTTTAACGTGTGAGGAGGTTCACCACAGGCATTCACACTGTTCTAGATCTCACTCGGTGCCCCGTCCTGTCGAATGAGGAGTCATCGATCGAGCAAAGCTAAGACGAGTTGGAAAGAATGAGAGAGTAGAGCAGGCTGATGCGTGTTCGGCAGAATCTCTTTCCTCGGCAACACAATAGAGGCCGACGGATGCTGCGAAGAATTCGCCGGTCGAGCCGAATCCTCAGGACTGGTTGTCCGTCAGGTACTCCTGTATGACTGAGCCTCTCTAGTCATAGAAAAAAAAATAATGCGAAGCTGATGAATGAAAACGAAAAAAACCGACGACGGCAAGCGATGAGGAGCGCAGCGATCAGAGAAAGAGAGTGCGCTGGAAGTTTTTGCCGACAGGAGAGCACCGAGTACCGATTCCGACAAGACGGACCTCGCCACGAATCACGTGCAACTCCGATAAAATTCGTGCGCATGCGCATTGCTTAGCAATACGTCTAACGTTCGTTTATCATGTTCCGTTACCAATTAATGGATTATATAAAACGCAGATTGCGCGTCAGAAAATTTTGACCTGACTTAGCTTAATCTAATTAAGCGAATATTACTTGTTTAGATATTTCAGTGATAATTATTAATTCTTATAAAAAAGCTCATTAAAGTGGATTTTTTTTTAATTTACTTTAGTATGTATATTTTATGCTTTGTACTAAGCATATTATGTATATATTAAATCTCAGAACCTCTTTCCTTTCCCAACTGTTCTCTTTAAAATCACCATTTGCTCGAAGTAAACACTGTAATTCTTGTAAAGTAAATAGTGATGCATATTCATATCTTCTTTCACTTTCTTCACATTTTTTTCGGAATATGTTTCTTGAGGTTGCCACCAGACCATCAATAAACCCTCATTATACGTAAAAGAAATGAGCTTTTACCATAGTATAGAAGCTTTCCTAATGTTTGGATTATATTTGAATTTAAAATCCTACCTAAATAAAAGTCAAAGGCGAGAACGAATTTGCATGCTCTTTTATCGCTTTAAAATTTAAAGCATATGCATTCGTTTAGTATTACCATATTCACATTGCTCTTCTTTTGTTAAATGAGTAGAATAAAAGAAACTAAACAAAACTTAAAAGGGAATTTTTAAATACACTGCAGACTGCGAATTAAAATGAGAGAATCAGAAAAATATTCATGACTGAATTGAGTAGGGTCAGTCTAGAAGAGATAGCCAATCGCTCTAATTTTAAAATTTATAGCTACAGAACGCTACCGAACACATGGTTCAAAGCATTAGCCATGGCTGCCAATCTGTAAACCGCTGATTCATGCTGGGGAGGTCTAATAGTTAGCACTTCCCTATTTTTTTTATTTTGAGAGGTGCCAAAATTTACACACATGAAAGGTCTTCGGCATAAAGATTGTGATAAGCAACACCAATCGTCCTATAAAGTAGTCAATGATCAGGATAAACCCTTCCACCCTTCCGGAGTTGGTGTTGTTACCGATGACCGCAAATGTTTTTGCCCTATGGCCATCTCACCTCGACGACTAGGTGAGCACATCATCTTCGTTTTAAAGGACAAATATTTTTTAAGGAATAACTCAAGAATAGTCAATGAGGTTTTGTCCTAAGCCACACTTAAGATGTCTAAATGATTGATGAAAATAGGAAATAAAATTCCACAGCCTGAACTCGAACCAGGATCCTTCAGCTGAATTTTCTTTCCTATTTTCTTCAACAAATATATTTTTAAGATATCTTTCCTTTCAAGTTTAAAAAATACAGATTGTCCATTATTGTAAAAGGTTTTTTTTTCCTTTATTGCCTTTTTTCTTCTTCAGATAGGCCAATCAAATTAATCTATCGAGAAAAAATTTATTAATTTTAAATATGCTAATTAAATATGTTGGTGTTATTTTTTGTCTAGTGCTTTTAGTTAACTTACGTTGGAATTCTTTTAATAATTAACTGAGTTATTTCTGACACAAATTTAACTTAATTTAAGCACGGCCATCTCTCCTAGGGTCATAAAAAAATCTTGTTGGTTTGTTAGCTTGTCTTAGTATAACAAGAAATTAATCCTCCCCGAGGAAGGTATAGGAAAATAGCGGAAGCCCCGAGTTCATCTATTGTTCCCCTTCATCTGCACTTTTTACCCCCCCCCCCCCATTTATTTTTTTAATCAAAAAATTGATTTTCTCGAACGTGGTATTTAGAAAATATAAAAGAACCGTATGTTCTTTTCTTTCTCATCATTTTCGTTCTAAAGACCAAGTGACTGCCACCCCCATAACTCCGACCCCACTGGGAAAATTTGGCCCAAACTTCATAGGAATGTAGATTTTGTCCAGAGGAATCTGCATATCGAATTTCACTCCTTTACATACCTAAATACCACATACATTACTTGGTCCCCTCTAACTCCCACCCCCATAATTCCGACCCCAGTGAGCAAATCAAAACCAAACTAAGTAGTGAAGGTACACATGCCCATAGTAAGCTACATTCCGAATTTCAACCTTCTGCTTCAAAAAATGCAAAAATTATGAAGGGGACAGACGAACGAAGAGACAGACATTGTAAAATCAATAAGTAGCTCCATTCTTCTGCTACTTAATAATTTCTGACAAATCACATTTAATGGAACCTTATGGTTAACATATAAAAGAATTTTTTTTCATGATTTTAAAATGAAAGGAAGTACATGATTTTGAGGTCCAAAAAAACTATTCTATATTTACCCTATATTTATATTACCCCTATATTCTTTACACTGCTTCCAACAAATTTCTTTTCTTACCTTGAAAGAAGTTTTTAAAGAACTACATTAATTGGTAATTTTTCTTTCCTAATTAATATCAATTAAGGAAAAAATCTCTTGCTTTCAAAACTTTTCCAATAACGTGAAACGTAGACGTACAGGAACAAAATACAAGGAAGAAAAATATCTATATAGTAGACGCACAGGAACAAAATTCAAGAAAGAAAAATATCTATATAGTATGAATAATTTCCCGGAAAAAAGGCACAAAAGTAAACAGAATGTGTACTAATATGACAAAAAAGGAAAAAATAAGTATCTGGTGAAAGAGTTTTTTATTTCTTTTATCTAGATAGTAGATGTACAGGAACAAAATTCAAGGAAGAAAAACATCTGTGATGAATTAAGGAAAATCACTTTGTTTTTTTTTTTTTTATATTTATTGACACATCCAAAATTTCTGAACCAAATTTGTTTCTTACGGCTGCCAACAAAGGAACAAAAGCATCCGACACCGCCAAAAGACCGTTACCTTGCGGGAAACCACCAGTCGAACAGCTTTTATGGGTCGTTAGCCATTCTGAAAATCAACATCCTCATTTTGATATTATAAATGCCGGATTTCTTTCTAAAATTATTTAAGAGGTCGGATTTTTTAAAGTCTCATTGATCACCCCTGCTCAAAATATATGTACAGTCATCAAAGGGAAATAATCCACACTTGACTTTTACTCTAAGTTTTACCGTTTCAATATTAATTTATTTTTAATAATTTAATATTACATTTAGAGTTAACATTATTAAGATTATTAAATTTAAATAATTATAATTAAAAAAGCCATTAAAACATATTAGGATGAAATGTAATATTAAGTATTAAACTCGTGTGGATTATTTCCTTTGGTTGACTGTACATTTATTTTAAACAGGTTTTTAAAAATATGCCGATATTTATTTCGTTTTAATCGTAATTATAAACGTAATGGGGTCTATGCATGAATTTTAAGTTTGCTAAAATTTCATTAAAAAATATTTTTAATAGCTCAGCTTTATCATATGGTCGTGACGTCAAAACTTGGTAAACCGAGACCAACAAGAAAGGCCAACAAACGAAAAAACACTAATTATTAAAATCTTAAATGAAGACCATGAAAGTTGGATTGTTGCTCAGACCCCAATGATGTGATTTTTCAATGCTCCCAGGCCTGTCTTTTTACTTGACCTCGTCAGTAAAGTAAAGCAAGCTTAGCCTTTAACGAGCTTGCAATAGAAAATTTGCACTTATCCGTGTTACTAGCAGTGAATTTACAGACGAAAATGGTCTAGCTAGATTCATCACATGTATTTACGTATTTTAAAGCATATTTATATAAGCGATATTTAAATTTATACATGCATTTCATTCTGCATAAATTGGGAAGTTTCGTTTATTATTTAACTTTATTATTATTAAGTTATACATTATTTCTATATCACATAAACACACGTAGAGGACATCTCAGCTGGTTGTAATGGTATTGAAGTGCATGCTATTATTTTTAACATATAAATGAAGTAAATGCTCTTGGGGTTATCTTTCACACGCATTTTTCAATTCAGTATTTCAATTTTGAAATGATCTTGGCAGACAAAAATGGATGATGGAGAAAACTCATCTTCAATGCTGCAATGATTGCGTTAATTGATTTGTGACGTCATATCGAGTGATTGCGTAGCCAACTTATAAAAATTAATTAGAAAAAAAAACAGTAAGAAAGCGAAAAATTTTTATATTATCTAAGAGATGCGTTCTTTATTTTGACAAGTTAAAAAAAATCATGCATAGACCCCATTGTGATGCCCTAGAATCACAAAACTCAATCATCCTCCTACTTTGACGGTATAACCGGCTTTTCTCCTGAGGATTTTATTGAACCGTAAGATAATTGCGTATATCAGATTTTCTTCGGTGCTCTTAAAGTAAAAAAAAAAAGTATTGAAAACAATCATTCTTCCATCAGTGAAAAATCAGGAGAGAAACTGATTAATTTCTCTAGAAAAACGTAAATGGTAAAATAAAAAATGAAGCTAATCTTCTTTCAAAGAGGTCGCGTTTACTTACTACAATGATCGCCTGTTCCCATATGTATGTATACAAGATTTCAGCTTAATTAATGCAAACAAGAATTCTTGTTTTAATGTTGATACTGTAAGGAAATTTTCTTCTAGACAAATGACTAGTGCCATTTAAGACGAAAATTACTTAAGCTAACATTTGCCATTTTTCCGATAACAAAAATTAATTTATGTTGATGTAATAACCTCTAAACTTTCATTAAAGCTAAAGGGGTAGAAGAATTGGTAACTGTATTTACTCTAGGAGACGCTATTGAACTATGGCATTTTCCTGACGAGCTTCATCACGAAAGTTTTTCGAATTCATTATAATGTTGATGAGTAAAAGAAATTAAATTAACAATGAAAGTGTTACACCGAACAACACAAACTTAATGCGCAAACCATAGTCCGAGTTCGAGTTAACAAACCTTACCAATTGCCTCTGAGCAAACTTTCTCGATCGATCTTCTTGTTATTGGAGCAGTTTTAATAAATATCTTTTGCTCTTTATCGTCTTCGAACGGAAACCGATTTGGCGACGATCGTGATCGATGGGTGGATCGATTTCTCCCCCCTTTCAGGGCTTAACTCTTCCGCCGATGGTCACTAAATATCTATAACACGGGCAACTGAACTGAGAAATTTCCGGAATGATTGAAACCGAACCGATCGATTTTCAGTAATAGGGGTCTATACAAGGTTAAAATGTATTCGAAGCCTTTTGCTCGTAAATCGGTTTTATGAAGCACAAGAGTGGAATATTTAACAGTTTCACGGAGAATAATGAAAACTCGACTATCACTTTTGAGAAAGTCACTGAAAAGCCGAGGTCTCTGGTTCTTTCAAAGATGTTTAAAAATGTAAATTATTAAAAAAATTAAAATTTATCAAGAATTAATGCATAAATAAAATTCCAAGAAATGATGAAATTTTTCTCATTTCGAAATTTCCATTTCACTTCCTATCGCCACTCCTTTTCCTACTCGTTCTCTAACTAAGAAATCCGGAAACTAAAATACAAACCAAAAAGAGAAATTCTTAAAAATATTTCCTCAGCATTTCCTCTCATCACAATTCAAAGCACTAAAGCAATATCCAAATGTTCTGAAGCACAAAACGCAAGCTAACAAATATATTGAGGCCCGAAAAAAATTTTATGACATCAAAGGTCGTTATCCAGTAGCAGCTAGAATGAAGGGTACACAATTGCTCAGTGTCGCTAGTTTTTATACCTTTTCCTAATTCTTGCTCTTTATATTATATTCTTAGCACGATTTCCCATCCTCCAAAAAATATGACCTTAGTTGGCTAGTGTTGGGTCTGCAAAGCCTTCTTCCTTTTAACATCAACACGGACGATCTGCCTTTGAGTTGTTATAGCCTTGGGCAAAGTAGTTTACGTGATCGACTTCGTAAAGAGAAGATGTTATATGAATTTTATTGCTTTAGTATTTTCCCTTCTCTAAAAGGATAGCAACTCTAAATGAATACTTCAAATTTATTTAGAAATTCCGGAAGTATTTACGCGTCGTTCAAATGCTATCAACTTAACAAATCATCCGCTTTTAAATAGACGGTAATGTTATTTATTTAAAGTACGAAAAAACTAATTTGCAGACATGATCCTGTCAACTGCAAATTGTGAATTTAATAAAAGTAGAATTCAAGTTATTATTGTTGGTAATTTAAATTTTTTTGCCCCCTTTGCAAGATTCACAAAGTCTCTATAACTATCACTGATGCAACTGTATCTGCTCCAAATAAAAACTTTATCCTCGCATTACCTAATTAATTTTGCTATCTTACTAGGAGTAAGCAGAAATGATTTGCTCAATTAACCAATTCTAATCTGTTTCTTTTCCAATAATCATAGTAAAATCCAATTGTTTTATCCGTAACACACAAATATAATTTGGGTAACCTTCAGTAATGCTCAAGTTGAATTTCATTTCTAAAAACAATTCTTTGATTTTCTTCTCAGAATCTCATCTTTAACATTTCATCGATTCCCTATCCCTGTCTAGGCCACCCCAATATATTATAGATATTACGAGAACCGAATCTTGCTAAAAGCCTCAATCATCAGAGATGTTCTTTTCAATATAGAGAATTTGAGCTCACTGCTATCATCCTGAGGAATTTGTTTTTATTTCGTAATTCATATTAAAGAGACAATGGAAGAGCGCAATTGTACAATGTAGACAAAAGGGTTTAATCCAACATAAGCTTCATTTGGTCCCATGTAGCTCTATAAATATCCAATTTAAGTGCCTCTTTGCTGAGCAAAGGTCAAAGCAACTTACGATTGGCCGATAAAAAAAAGCAATATAACAATGAGAATATAGTCGGATCCGAATGGTTATTATTAATGCTTAATACAAGAAGGTATTCTGACTGATTTAGATTGGGACACATTTGGCATGAACTTTAATCGCTAACGCGTAATCATCTCTTGATCAGAAAATAATGAAGAATATACGTATAAATTATTATGAAGAAGGCATTCTCCGAATTGTACATATGTAGAGTAAATATCTTTTTGTGGAATCATGTTTTCTTCATTGTTGTCTGTTAAACATTGTCCACAGTTTCTGGCACAGTATCCAAAGTTTATACAAATTTCTTGATGTTTATCTATAAAAATACTGATGTTAATCTATATTTATCTATAAATTTCTTGATGTTAATCTATAAATTTTTCTGATTTTTTTTTATAGGACTAATGTCTCACTTCATTTCTGGTAAAATACGTAATCATTCGAACATTTGACAGCAAGCTATAATGTGGTCCATGAAATGTATGCACTTAAAATGGCTTATAAAATTTTCTATATATCAAATATTCCGTAATTTTACAATATCCACAATTTCCGTTGTGATGGCCGCTCGCTGATACAAGACTACCAATTCGTCCTCATGTTATTACAAATAGCTAATGTTGTTCTGAATTTCTTTCATGAATGTGATTGATGTCCGTTCGATACCCAGAACGTTTTCAGTGTCGTTTAATGTGCCGCCACACGGCCTTGATATTAATATCTGCGACTTCTTGCAGAAATATCTGAAGGAGAAAATCTACCGCAATTTAAATCAGAAAAAAACATAACACAACCACGAGCAGCCATCTCGTGATTTTCTCCCAGAGATTGACAGAGTAATCGTTAAGTGGTCACAAGCAAGGGTCTCGAAAGTTATGCTCGATAAAAATTTTTAAAAGTCATTTCCAGTAAACGAGTCTGTTCAAAAAAAAGACCGGGCTTTGCCATAACGAACGAACCATTGCACCGATTTAGCTTCTGTAACTAGCGCCACCTAGGATATCAAAAGTCCGGTCTCTTTTTGAACAGAACTCTGTTATTTCGTGCGCAGTCTGTGCGCCAGATCTCCATCCTGAAGAGCATCTATAGTTTGTAACGAACAAAAGCAACCGCCTCCTTTCTTGCACGGGAATTTCATATGGATCGATGGAATATCCTTTGCCGTGTTTGCATCTTTTATAAGAAGAGCGCAAGTGTGATGTCGAAAGATAAAATTATGCGGAAATGATTGTGGTAACTGCTCATAGATCGAAACGATTATAGGTTGGCGGCTATGTTATGACATAAGAGCGCTATCTTCTAGCCTGAATTGTTTGTGCCTACATTATTAAACAGTAAAGTTAACATCTCACGTAGTTTTGCAGACCATTTTTTTTAATAAAGGGGAATCTTTCCCAAACCAAAGATTTTCAAACTCAAGATTGGTTACCCACTGGTTTTGAGAACATGAAAAATAAATGATTAAGAGAAACTACTGCATGAAATATTCAGAGAATTTTCCATTCCCATCAAACAAGATTTAGTATATCGATTTTCTTGTGGCTAGCTTAGCTTGAAATGCGCGTTAAATTCCTTCATAGGAAAGAATTTTCTACAATAGGCGGTTGGATTCACTGAAATTTGTCTGTTTTTGAAATCGAAATAAAACATTCAGCTAAGCGATTGGGCATAAGTTTAAGATGAGTTGTTTCAAGCCCTAAAGAAGAAAGCAGCCCGTTATTTTGTCAAGGAATTTTACTTTCAAGACAATATTAACTCTACTGAAACATCTTCTCCAGAAAGAATAAACGATTGTGCCGATTCCATACGATGAGACGGGATCTTATGATGTGGTGGTTTGTATCCTGGAGGAATAAATTCCGAGGAAAGTCGTCCATATTATCATGGGGCATGTTTCTACATTCAAAATTCTAAAAGTAGTTTAAAACATGTTTTGAGGATGTTTTTAGATGTTTTGGGGCTGAAGCCTTTGTAAAGTGAGCTTTGAACGTGTTATAAAGTAAAACTCTGAGGATATGTTTCAAAAAAAATAAAATTTAAGGGGGCGAGGACGAATTTCTGACAAGGAAGGTTGATTACGATCTATGGTAACGATTTGGAGGAGAAAATTTACAAAGAAAACCCCTTTCTCCACCAACGATCGTGTTCTATGGTGATCCTGGTTGTGAACTATTGCCCTGCACCGTATCTTTCACTGTATATTAAACTTTGTGAGCCGACATGTTAAATAAAAGTTAAAAAAAGCGTTAAAAGTTAAAAACCACATTATTTTTCCACCAAACTGATACTATCGAACTGACAAATGTGAAACATGTTAAATAAATTGTACAAGCATTTATTTTTCTTTCTGGTGCATTTCTTTGTTCGGATTTGCTGTGCTTATGCTCCTGTATGTTTCTATTCATATTTCCCTTTCTTTAGATCCACCTAGAGTGAAGAATCTCTTTCCGTCGAGCGACAGTTGAGTTCTGATGTTGCAGTGGAAGTCTTCATTCCCATCTTAGGCTATTAGTCTTCAAGTCTGAAAGATGTTTTCCTTGATAACGCGTAAGGCTTGTTTTCTGTTATTCTTATTTTCTATTATTCACAGTAAATTTTACTGATAGGTAGTCCTCTGTTTACGTTTGCTCACAATCAATTTGAATAAAAGTTTTCACTTTGAACGAGTAGATGATTAGATGGTAAATAAAAGCTATCTCTCGCATTCAATAGAAGACTATCTTCCACTTAATTTTATTTTAATAAAATCTTATTAAATTATATACAGAAGGTTGATTACGATTTATGGTAACGATTTGGAGGAGAAAGTTTACGAAGAAAATCCCTTTCTCCACCAACGATCGTGTTCTATTTGGTGATCCTGGCTGTGGACTATTGCCCTGCAACTTGTCTTCCACTGTAGAAGAGATATCTGGAGAATGGCGAGGCCGATGTTTTTCCATTCCTTTTTGCAGGCTTTCCAGACACCCTCAATGGGTGTTGATCGGCGTCGAGCAATGCCTCGTTTAATAATCGAAATCCACAGAAATCCACAGGGGATACATCTGGTGACCTGACAGGGATACCATGAAAGGGTATAACGTGAATTCCAGTTTCATCGACCAAATCCAACTTAAATTGAACGGTCGAGTTAAACGTATGGCTGGAGGCTTTGTCTTGATGCAGCTTAACTTTGCTTTTTGTCTTATCTATAATGAGGGATTTTCTCGAGGAAAATTGGACTGAGAACATGCTCCTGATAGCAAAGGGAGTTAACCTTAGTCTTCCTGGCTTCTTGTCTGATTGTGTACGAATATCCCGCATCACCATAAATCCTTTGAAAAATTTTCCTTACATTCCTTGGACCACTTTTGATAAGCTTCTCTCCACGTGGACGGCAGAAAATCGCGCGGGGTTTGTTGCAGTCGTTTGGCTAATTGTATGATTCGTCCAAAGTGATGACGTACTTCTATCGTTCTGCTGCGAGGTTACCCGCATACAGCAAGAAGTGAGTGAAGTTTAAGCAATTTAAATTCCATAATCACGAATGTTCAATATATTACCCTCAGTAGATGACCCCATGTCCAAGCGCGGACATCTAGCAGGGCGCCCCGCGAGAATACTGGCTAGATCCGTGTAATGGAACAATACTTCCGACAGTTCCTCTTCATTTCTGTGACGTGTCGTGGCAGCAGCTTATGAACACGATTTCTTGTGATGCTTTTCCAGTTACAATTCTTTGTTTATTATTTTATTTACGATAACCTGTGAAGTTCCTGCTAAGTTTGTGATCCCTCTTTGGGTTGCTGGATTTCACTGGGCAATCTGCTTGACTTTTCGAATGACCTGTGGTGTTCAGCTTGTGAGAACTCGAGAATTTAGCGATTTCTGGCCAGTTGGATTTTCCTTTTCCATTTAGTACTGGGGATATGCCTTTCTTCGAAACAGAGAAATTTCGTTTTTTACAAGCACTAATTATAGCAGAATAGCTGTAATTAGCGTCGGAAAGGGCAGTAAGGTCCAATTTTCGGAGACATTTTTTCATGACATTTACTGCTCTCGAATGAAACAACAATGCGAATATAATAGCATTAACGCAATAAATTGTTACCAAAGACCATAATCAACCTTCTGTACTTAATGAAGTAAATGATCCTGAAAATTTTGAAGAAAATCCGATTATTGCAATGCCAGGAAGAGCATCAGAAAGACAATGGCGCAATTCAAATGAACTTCTGGAAGATAGTTATGAACGAACCACAATCGATATGAAATTTTTAGCACATTTGAGTTCAACTTGAATCGACATTGCCAGCAGTTGGATCATCCCTTGGATGAGGATGAACTTTTGAATCTGATCTATGATAACATACGAGAAGATTTAAATCGAGAATCCGTCGAGCCGATTTCCGCGATCTACACTCCTCCCCAAATGTTTTGCAACATCATCAGTTCAGAGCTGCTCACAAATTTGTATTTTTTTTCTTTTTTTATTCAAACGTTAAATAAACAACAATATTTTTATAACATGTGATTACTGATTCTGCTTTAATACAAAAAATTGTCAAATGATATAACTAAACAAAAATTAAAATAAAATTGGCACACCAGTCAAAAGTTTAGCAACATCTGAATTTACTTGCAAAAGTCTTGCAACATGATTGATTAATAAGGTGTAGCTCCACCTTTTTGTTTAATAACTGCTTTGATTCGTCTTGGAACACTGTTCACTAACGTCTGACATTCGTGTGGGTCAATTTCTTGCCAAGCTTGGTGCACAGCAGCTTCTAGCTCTTACATCGTTTTGGGTCCTAACTGACGCACTCGTTTTTTTCATTTTTCCCCAAATATTCTCAATTGTATTAAGGTCAGGTGAGTTTCCTGGCCATGGTAAATCTTTAATTCCTTGTTCTTCAAACCACTGGATAGTTTTTTTGGCAGATGTGCTGGAGCTTTGTCTTGCTGGAAGGTGAACTGTCCATTCGGAAAGTAAAACTGAGCTTTGGGACCAGCTGATCTTCAAGGATATTGATGTAACAGTCTGCGTTAATAGACTTTTCAATAACCATAAGGCTACCTGTTCCTTTGACACAGAATGATCCAAAAACAATAATGTCAGGAGCAAATTTGACAGTTCGTGTTAAGCATGCAGGATGGTAAGCCTCTGTTTTCTTCCGTAATACTTTTTTATCTTTCCATCGTTGAATAAGCAAAAACGTGATTCATCGCTGAATATAACGGTTTTCCACTTGTCAGAAGACCATTGTTGATGCCCCATGCACCAGGCCAGTCGTCGTTTTTTCACTGCCGTGGTGAGCAATGGTTTTTTTCTTGGAACGGTAGAAAGAATAACCCGTGTTGTTGAGGCACCTGGTTGTTGTATTAACGGAGGCATTTTTGTTACTGATACTGTGACGTTGTCTTCTGACTTGGTAGTTTTCTTTGGGCGAACGGCAACATTTCCACTTTCTTGATATTTTTGATATTGCAAAACTTTTGGGGAGGAGTGTACATGAATTGGAAAAGATAACTGCCGAATGGGAACAACTGATAAGCGTGAAGTGTAACGGAATTCTTAAGACAATGATGAAAGAATAACATTTTGGCAACAATCAAATAGAAATTATTACACAGGATATAGAGTTATGTACTTATACACCCATCGTCAAAAATTTCGAGAATTTTAAATATACTGCGCAAATCATTACCGTTACAAAATTGTGCCGCTAGGTAGCTCTTGCTGTGCCCTTAACTATCAGTCTGCCAATTAAGTGCACGTGTTTCCGAATTTCATTACCAGCATTATTTGTGGATCTGCGATAATCAAAATGGCGGATGCAAAGGGAGAAACAAAGCAGCTGTCTTCGCAATGGAAGGCGCCATCCTCTCCGCAGCCTAAAAAAATAAAAATGCCAAGTTCTTAACACTACATTTTTTTTTACTTTCGAGGAATTGTGCATAAGCAGTTTTAAGACGACTGAAGGAAAAAGCAAGGCACAAACGTTCCGATATATGAAAGAAAGGAGACTTGTTTATTGTTATGCACGCACCTATCTTGTCATGAGGGCCTTCCAGACAAAAAAATAATCACCACTGTCACTCACCCGTTTTGAATGTTTTGAGTGACAGTGGTGATTATTTTTTTGTTTTGAATGTCATCTTCAGAGATTTTTTTTCTCTATAGGCTGTCACTTTTCGAAGAATTCTTGTCTAAGCCCTTTTATCTGTAGTTACCAAACTTTTAATAATTTTTACGTTTGATTTGTTCATCTATTACGAGTTTACTAATAATATTAAGAAAGCGTCAATTAAAATTCCAAATAACTTTTTAAATCGCTTTTTATCGCTTGGGCACTGCAGGGAAACTGACTTCTGCGTTATCAGGCGGAGCTTCCCACAACTCGAAAGCGCAACATTTGTAAATCTCTAAAAAAAAACATTTTAGTATTTTCAGCGCTATATAATTGTTAATATCACATAATTTCTGATCATAGCAGGAAAAGGTTAGTAGAGTTTTATACGCAGTATACGAAATGAATGATTTTTGAACTAAACAATAAAAATCAAACATTGCGAATTTTAATTATATTTGTGAAAAAATTTAAGGAAAGTTTTAAATTAATGTTTTCTTTATTTGGAATGTTAAATTATCAAAGAATAAATTAATTTCCAAATTTAAATTGGTTTTATTAAGTAAAGCTCGGTTTCATAGTTTTTACACATTTGTCTTTTAATCGGTTTTTAATATTGAAAATGTTATGCCAGGTTATGCAAATTTTAAGATTTTTTTCCTAAATTCTCAAATGTACCTGATTCACAAGATTGAACAGATAACGATTCAGAGAAGTCTATGTGCCTCTAATCCTAACTTCCTGTTCTTTATGTATAAGGTCAATGCAATTCGAAGCGGGGTGAAATCCGACTGAGATTTTCGGCTAAAAGGAAAAAAGAAAGACTGTAGAGAACATCAGAGAATTCGAATGAGATGAGTCATAAAATTGAGCTGCGTTTTAAGACTTCCTCTTAGAAATTCCTTTGTTTCATCGTTTTCCTCGTTCCCCTTATACACATAGTACTCAGAGAGAAATTACGCAAACCTTGTCAATTCAAAGTGGATAAATAACGCATATTACAGAGAAACATCGTTTGCGTTAAATAACGTTTTTGTATTGAGAGGACTCAAATATACTTATTTACATTAATATTCTCTGTGATCTCTATTCTTATCGATGTCGCCATCATGAAAAGTTTGCTGTTTCTTTGCAAAAATATATATAAATCCTCTTTAAATTTCACCAACAGGAGTTTCTATTCAGAACAAGGCAAAAAGAGAGAAATAGTTTCCCGAAAAAAATATAAGCTCAAACTCCAAGGCAGCAGTGGAATAAATTCTCGTTACGTGTGCATAAAAATTCTGAGTCTCGTGCTGCTGCTTTAAAGGTAACGATGCAAAAGGCTAATTTGGTAAAAGGAAACAAGAAAAAGCATTTTTCATCAAAGCTTAATTTTTAAGCATAGCAGAAAACCCTACAAGTGTGACTGTAAAACAAAAGCAGTTAGCGGCAAGGCACTTTCATGTAGGCATGCAATTCAGCTATCGCGTTAATTAACAAACGTTAAAATATGTGCTACACCATCTGGAAAGTACGAGAAATATTTATTCGTTTAATAACTCAGTCTAATGCATTACGAGAAATCTCGTTAATGTACAAAATAAATACCATTAACTTAATTAATGAAACAATAGTGCATCAGTGGCTTCCATTTTCTATTTTCGTTTCCTCAAGGGAGGAGAACCTAAGAAAACTTAGCAAGAGGAAAAGGAAATTTCACTTAAAGAAAACAGATACAAAGCAAGAATATTTTTTTTATAATTACGTGTTTCGTCTTGCAACATATATTAAGGTATTTCCGAAAATCGGAGTAGAACTGTTTAATTTTGGTTAAGTGTGTCGCCACTTGGTCTTGTTCTTCTCATTTAGTATGTACTTCAGGAGGCGATAAAATAACACCATAAAATGTTCAAGGGTTATTAAACAACAGCAGGAGGTAGAATAGAATGTCTATCCTTATTAACGCTACTGGAATTTCAAAGAATTTCATTTCGAGTTTCCTTTGACGTTATACATTTTAGAGCTTGTCCCTCTTTAGAATCGGGTAGTGTTCAATTTCAATAGAGAGGGCATTTTGGAGAGATCATACAAAAGCGATTCTCGTGTTACAAGCTAACTTCCTTAATTTAATTCGCATTTAGCAAACGTTCACTTCTCCATCGTCATTGAAAGCTGAACTAAATGAACTTTTTTCAACCTCGCGATTAGTGGAATGTATTTTTGTTTCTAAAATTCTTAGTTCATGTTTATTCCTTGTTGTTTAATTTAAATAAATTTTAAAATGCACTTGTTCTTGTGTCATTATATTTAAGAAACTGGTGGTTTTTCGTGTATATGATTTTATCGTAAATAAGAAAAAAATGGAATGAAGGTATTGATATAACAGATCGATCAGAGCAGCTATCGAACTTGGCTGCTGCTGAGTTATTAAATAAATGAATTTCAAATTTGAAGAAAAAATTCGCTCCTATATTAATTTATCGTTCCAGCCATTGCTATAAAATTGTTTATTTATTAAAACTAAAAATAAAAAAATGGTTGGCTGGCGTCCATGTCTCTGATTTTTTTTTATATATAAAACTAGGTAATTATTAACTTGCAAAATAAAAAAGTGCTATTAAGTCATTTTATCGTACTTCTCATTGGTCTTAATTTATTATCTTTTATACTTAGAAGTAGAAATATTTCTAATTTACTCCAAAAAAAAGTCAAAGTAAGAAAAATGATTTATCGTATTGAAATTTGTCAAACAAATTGTTATTCATTTTTTATTCTTAAAAAAAAACTATATTTGAATTTAAGCTTCTTAAATTTGAGTTTCATTATTTGCGTTCCGGATTTTTTAATTATTCGAAGCTTTTCCTAAAAAACGTGTAAGGAAAACAAGTGATGATCTACTTTAATTTTAATAAAAATAGCATTTATTGCCATTACTTCGATAAACGCATGAGAATATAGAATGAAAGTATAAATTCATTTTTTTATATAAATTGGCTTATTTGTTTATTTATATTAACTAATATTTTTAATTTATTCTAACAGCAAGGGAAAGGCAATAGATTATGTATTTGTATTATGAAAATCAATTGTTAATTGTTTTTTTATTATATTTTTTATTAATTTACATTTTCATCACTATCATCACTTTGTTAATTTTTAGAAATTATTAGTATTTTAGTATTTTCGTATATATGAAATTACTTTATATATATACAACCAAAGGAAAATAATAATAAAAAAACATTAAAATATTTCTTGGGACTACCTATATAGCTATAAAAGTCTTACTATTGTCATATTGATAATCAATTTTTAAAACAAGTGACTGACACGATAAAATTATATAGGAGCGGGGTTTTTTATTTATTGCGTTTTTATTTAAAAACTCAGCAACGCCGTAATGGGTGAAATGGTTTTTCCGGTTTTTTTATTATGACGTCTTTACACTTTTCAACTTCATAAGATCATATAAAAATTTCTGCCACGAGTTCCCTAAGTATTACACCCTTCTCTATTAAATACGTTTGTTATTTTAGAAGAAGAAAACGACTTCAGATAATATTTATGGGATTTTTCTGTATTTGCTTAAATCTTTATTCGTTCCATTGAAATAGATTTTTTAAGATTTCTTGTTTAAACGCTTACTTCTATAGTCGTTTTATTATACATAAATCGAATAAAATCCATTACGAAAGAATGCAATCCGAAAAAAGCCCTGAAAATAGCCAATTCTTTAAGAATAAAGAAAACAACTAGAAATTTGTTTTTGAAAAGCAGCAGAAAATTTTTTGTTTTCATTTACCCATGAGTATTCTCTTCATTTCCCTCCTCCTGCTCCCTCAATTTTGAATTCGAAGGAGAAAAAAAGAAAGAAGAATGGAAGAACTTCAGTTTTTAGAAAAGGCATCCAAGAGGTGAGTCATATGGTTTTGCTGAAATTTTCTTTTCAGTGAATGAAAGCTCTCCGAGGGGGTGTCTTCGTTTTTCCCCCCCTACACCCCTCAAACACATACACACGCGGTTCGAGTCTTAATGAAGGCGAAGCTCTTTCTCGTTCCAAACGCACCCAAGCCCTCACCCCCTTCCATATTCCATTTCTTTAGTCGTCAGTTGCGAGTCATTTTCGACACTCGTAAGAGTTCCGAGGGTGGATGGCAGCCAGCAAAAAAAAAAACCAACTCCAATTGGATTGGACGCCATCCAGCCGTCGAACATCGAGGAAAAAGCTTTGCCACGTTATTCAACAGATGCGTAGGAGCACTAACGACGTCATCCGTCTCAATGAGAAGTGGAATGAAAAAAAGAAAATCGAAAGGATGGGGCAGATATTTATTTTTCTTAGAACAAAAAAAATATACGAGATAAAAAATATAGAGCTTTCATAGCGCTGATATCAAATATAGAGCTAAAAAGGCATGATCGAAAAACTATTAGCAAAAAGAGGAGATTCAAACTAAGTCAAACATTGAAAAAAATCTTAGTGATGGATCACTCAAGATCATAGGTACAATGTTTCTCCTCAGAATAAAACTCTTCCTAAATATTAATAATAAAACACCTAAAAATTACATTATTAAGGAACCCAAAAAAGTGCTTGCAAAGCCAACAGAGACAGCTGCAAATTGCGAAGCCAAAAACCACAGCTGTTCTGTTCCATCTGGTTAGTGACTCTTTTTGGCTGTATATTGGTGTAGTATACACTCAATTAGAGTAGTGTTGCTTCGCGACTTTATATAGTGCCAAGCGATGAATCTAATAAATGAATCTAAATTGTTGATGGTCTCTGACAATCTCTGAGGAGATCTCAACCACAGTTCAATTTTTCTGAAAGCTTTTCTGGGTCTTTGTCTAGGGATCCTTGTCTAAGGCTGCAATCAAACCAGTTTACAAATCTTATAATTTGGTACCGTACCGCCCTCAATTTCGATTCTTATAATGCAAATCTTGCTTAACAATTTCAATTCGCTATTAGAAAGTAATTAATGTCTCCTAAGTTTCTCGGAAAATAAATTAAAATTTGGTAATTAAATTTTGGTTACTAAATTTTGAAAAAATATAATTTTATTATAAATAATACCGGATGGAGGTGCTTGTTCAAACTTGTAAATGAATTCATTTTTTTAAAAATTAAAAAAATTAGAAAATTCAGTTAATAACAATAAAATAGATTTTTACCGAAGAAATTTTTCCTACAAAATAACTTCATCGTTTCATGATTTCGTTCAAATAAAGTATTTTTAAATTTTATATCAATTTTCATGTTCGCACAATCAATATCATTTTACAGTCAATAACAGTGAAGTTTCTCTCCAGACTTCAAAAGGAAAGTAACCTTTTGAAGTAATTAGACTATGCTAATTTATCGATTATTTTAATGAAATCAATATCATCATCTTATTTACTCGGCTCCTTAAATGCGCTAAACTTCGAGACGAACTAGAAAATTTTCCAATATTTTCGTTCTTATTTACTCCGCCCTCTCACACTGTTTGTATGTTCAAATTTAGAAATGTTGAAAAAGTTGTTTTTGTCATAGCATGGATATTTTTTCCTTCCAAGATTGCGCAAGTCATTTTTTCTTTAAGGCTAATAAATTTATTAATATCTGTAGATGAATGATGTATATAATTGTTAACGGCATTCTAGCATTTCTTGACATTTCATAAGTCATAAATAACGGCTATTTATTTCTCCTGAACATGTGGTCACCTTCAGTATATTACATCTGAAAGCTGTCCTAAATATTTATAAATATTAGCACAAAATCTCTAGATTGAAGATGCCGTTATGTGGGAAACGCTTTTCAAACAAACACGTTTTAATGGCTTTTCGGCCAGAGGCGACATGCAATAACGAACCACATAAACTGATGGCATTCACCCTATTCCCCACAAATTGGTAAAGAACTCTGGACAAATTGGAGGACACTTTGAAGGGTGTTAGAACAATCGTTTCTCTTTAAGTAATACTCACTCGTATGTTCATTTCTGTTATTTTGTGGGCTATGTATTTCCTGATTAAATAATTCCTTCACTTGTTTTTGTTCCTCTACAGTCATTGTGTCAGATCTCATCTGGAGATCTATTTATAAATATTTAGGAATATTTAGGACACGCTTTCAAATCTATACACTAAATATGCTGTTACCACATTTTAGAAGAAATAAAATAGTTTGATATGACATATGAAATGATCCACACGTAAATAGAAATATTTCTAGGAAATAAATTTAAAGTAGGCCATGAATCCATGTGGAAGAGAGCTTTCGTTACTTGAATAATAAGAATAAGATATAGCAACGCGAATCATATTTTTTTTGTGGTACGTATCATAAACCATTTTATTACTCTCAAAAAACTAGTCTCACAAATGTATTGTCAGAAGGCTTCGGCCGAAATTAGTCGTGAGAATAATTGCGAATAAATATTTCCCTTCCATGTTGCTGTACCTTGATATTCCATGTTTAGATTAACTTTATAAGACAAAACTTTAATTTAAAGATGCTGCTATAAGGAATAGCATCAAAACAAGATGAGCGAGGATCTTAAAAAAAACAATAAACAAAAACAATTGCGGATTCCACTAGTCTCCAGATGACTAAAGAAAGAAAAACTATCCGGTTCAGACAGGTCTGTTTCTATCCTCAGTTTCAGGTCCAGTGGTGCAAGCTATTCCATCCCAAACAACAATTCAAAGAGATGTTGAATACTTTGAAACGGCTCTTCAACTGTAACTGATCTAAAATTTATTATTCGTAAATGAAATACAACAATACGGTTTGCTAAGATACGCAGTTCAATTCCTGTCTTTGGTCCAAGACGTTTGCGTATTTCATTCACTTTGATATATCCTCAGCTAAATTTGAGCGAGCGGTTAATATTTACCCCAAGGCTTACAGCGCCGTGTTTGTTTCTCGTTTGAATTTCTAATTTTAGGAATTAAAAAAAATGAAGAAACCTCATTGACTTTTAAACCGTTTCGTAAGAATTCTGATGTATTTTCATTTTCTTATTGGCCAAGTTCTCGCTGTAAAGCCTCGGGGAAAATATTTCCAAGAAACTCCAAATTAGCTTCGAAATCACTGAAGTTAATAATTTCAGGAGTTTCTCTTTTAATAGCAATTTCGGATCCAATGGTGCAAGCTATTCCATCCCAATCAAAAATTCAAAGACATGTCGAATGCCTTGAACCGCTCTTTGCTTCAAAAATACCCGATGTGAATTTCAAATAACTATTTTAAATGCCAAAATGGCTTTTCATTTGCAACACCACGATGCTCGTTTACCCGTTAACTGTCAAATTATCCAAACGCCAATTGCATATTGCAACCGCCTACGGCGCCCCATCCATCGCAATTCTCTCGTGAATCCGTGAACTGCACGGCTGAATTGAAACGAACCATAATCCCAACATAAAATAGAAAGTGAGGAGAACGGAGATTTACTTAAAGTCGGCTATAGTCGAATAAACCCTTCTATGCTCAAAGTTTCCTTGAAAGTCTCCTAGACGATACTAAAGCATATCCTGAATCAGAGTCAAGTTATGTTCTACGCTGTGCTTAAATGGTGCGGGTGTGTTTACAAACAAGAGATCTATCTGTTTACAACACCGTTAGTTAGTCAGAGGAGACAAATTAATGGTCAGTGGCTTAAGTTTGAGAGTTTTAGAGATCTTATATGCAAATGATACGTTCGATATTATCAGCTTAAACTCAGCAAGGAAACTTCCATGCGTCGAAAAGAAACTTTTCTTTGTAACACTCGCGAATTCTATTTCAGACGTAAATGCCCTACATCAAATGTGGAATGTTAGATTAGCGTAAAACTATTTTTTCACGCAGAGATAGAATGTTGGCACTGATAATCGAATAACTTAATTTGTTTTATTACTGTAAAAATATCAGGAAATCTCCCAGATTAACCGGAAGGAATAACTCCATGTTGTCCCCTAAAAGGGGGGTACTTAAGAACGAAATATTTCCAGAGTAAGGGCCATGATGAAAGAAGGCCACTAAGGGGAGACTGGACTATACTTGCTGGCTTTCTTTCTCGTGAAAATTCTATCACATTGTCATGGCAACGGGCTTCAACAGCCACAAGTCCAGCTAAACAATATTAAATCTTTTCCGCAGCCTCCCTGAAGGGATTTCAAATATAAGCAAATAAATAACGCGAGAAATAATTAAAAACAAGCAAGGGAATACAATTTTTTTATTATCATTCTATTAGCTTTGGGCCTTCCATCGTCATTTAAATATTTGAACGCAGACAGCTGTCCGCTTCCACAAAGATAGAATTAATGAAAAAATAAATAGAAGGAACTTCAACTAGATAAATTTTCTCTGCATGTATTTAAAAAAAAAAAATTACTTGAACATTAAAGTTTAATATTTGAATTTTAAGACCCTTTAGCTTGAAGATCAGAATAGAATAACATTTTAAATCCTTACTTAAGCTGTGCGAGCATTGAAAATAATTGTATATTAGCTTTAATCCGTATTTAATGAGAAGAAAGTAGCTCTTTATCTTGGATGAAGTTACGAGGGGTGAAATTGCAGAAAATATCCATTTTAGATATAGGAAATTAAAGATAAAGTATGAATTATTAAACTACAATAGTAAGCAATTTAATGAGCATATATCGTCAATCGATGAACAAAAGCGAGATCCTCAGGTGATGTATGAAATAACCCAATACAGTTCGAAAACAGGTATTTAGTTACATGTAATCAATTCGGATGGATTAAATAAAATGCCTTTATATTCCAATCCAATTATCGAAAGAATCGTTTACTTTATTGCATGATAGTTTGTCAAAATTTCATAGCCAATCTCCGAATATAATATTTGTGTGCTTTATGTCTTATCAGGACGTGAAAACACTTTAACCTACATATCGAATATCGATGCTGCCATTAAATGTGCCGTATAATACTCATTTAATTCTTCCAATTAATCGTGTTTGCTTTAATTCTAAAATTAAACTGACTAGTAATTTTTATATGCCTGCTCGAAGAGGAACGATTATCTTTAAATATAATTTTTCATGTAACCTGCTGATTTTATGAAATCAATAGTTTCGCTTCCCTTTGTTGACAGCAAAAAATACAACACTCCTTAAATAGAAACCCATTAAACCTTCTCTTTCCTACCACAAAAATAGATCCTTCGATAAGAACAACGACGATGATTTATTTGTTCGTTACTTTCTGCTCGTTTAATTCACAATACATTAGAAAACACGGCTAATTTGAAACAACGTAAATTCGCTTAATAAATATTTTATCTGTAGAAAACAGACTAAAACCACAAACTATCAAGCGCAAGAGGAATGAGAAACATGAATTGAGTCTTTCTCATTTTTTAAACTTGAGAAATATGTCAAGTGGTTTCTTTTAGAGATGATTAATAAAATACAGTAAAACCTGTCTAATCTGAAATTGCATGGGACTAATACATATACTTATACTTGTGGTCGGGACCATATTTTTTTTCCAGAAAGAAGAAGTTTCCAGATTATATAGGCAGGTCTTACTCTATTACATTTTGCCTCCCTCATTAACTTTTAATTCGCTGAACCATTTTGTTTTTAAAATTTGATGTAATTTGATTGGATTCCTATGGGAGATCCTCTACCATAATAAATTTAAAAATCCAATAGTTTTAAACGTAACAAGGATATCGCAGAATATAAACACCCTTTTCAGCATCGGCGTAACCGTCTGGAATTCTAGTTTATCAAGATATCAAGAACAGGGAAAAAAGATGATGTTTGATAGAAAAAGAAAAAGTCTGCATTGATCGTTTTTAGCTAAGGAAAGTAAAAAGTTGATGTTGAACGTCACATTACATTTTTATATCCCTAAGCTACTGAAGTTGATGACATTCCATCTTCTTCACCATATATCATTAATACGTTTCCCCAAGGCCAAACACGCCCTTGAAGATATTATCCTAAGATACTGTCTTTCTCCCAGCCTCAAATACATGGGGTTTTTTTGATAATCAAAATTTCGTGTAATAACTTCTAAGTGATAACAGTGAATTCACTTATGAATCTGACGTATGGCAAATTTCTTTTACTTCAGACTTTATTCTATGTTCATTTTATTTTCTATACGGATGACCCAAAAGTAGGCTTGCCAACCCTCCCGGATTGCCCGGGAGTCTCCCGGAATCAGACTGGAACAAGCGCTGAATTAGCATGGAGTCTCCCATAGTGCGGAACTCTGGTAGAGCTGGAGCAGAAGATTAACGATGCAATTGCCGCCATACCAAATCAGATTTACCATGACATTATGGTACACATGTGCCGTCGAGCAGCAATTTGTGTTGCCAGAGAAGGCAAAACACACTGAAAGCGTAACTGATGTATCATAAAACACAAATTGTTATCGAAGAATTGTTATGCAAAGTTTCATGAAAAAATGTAAATAAAAAAATTGTAACATACTTTTGGATCACCCGGCATATAGCCCATTGAGTAATTCCTGTGTTGACAAAAAATTTCGACAGGATATAAAAATTCCAATCTTGGTTCTTTATTTACATTTTGTTACATCATAAAATGTATTTCAATAATAGGCATTCCTTTTGAATTCTACTCAATCAGAACAAAAAGAACACGAATTCTTATAAAATCAACTTCTCTATTTTTTTTGTTGTTGAGGATAAGCATATTTGTTAAGCAGGCTTGAAGCGCTTTTTCTTATTTCGGATCGCCAATCGATAAGAAAAAAGCAAATTGAAATATCCGTTGCAAAAAAAAATTAAAAAAAAAAATTCATTCACCATGGAATTCCATATTGAAATGAAAAATGTTTTCTTATATATTCGTTTCAAATTCTCTTTCTAGAGGCAAACGATAATTTAAAACAGTTTCAATTCTAGATGAGCAAACTCAGTCTCTTCCAAAAGAATAACGGACACAGAACAACAGCAACTAAAAACAATAATTGTATTTACTTTTTTATTTACTTATAACATCTCGAGAGAAAATGTCTAATTCATAAAGAAAAAGACAAAGAACCGAAATGTCCCTCGAAATTATTCCCGTTATTAAAAATAATAATATATTTTAGGCGGATTCAATTTCAGTTCTATAAAAAATGCGTAACAAGGGAAAGGCCGGTGGCGGACTTGGAACAGCAATAAATTTTTAATAAAAAATGATTTTTTTAATGTTCTCAATCCATTTCAACAATTTTGAAAAAACACATTTAATCTGTATTCTTTTAAAGATTTAGAATTTGAAAAATTTTTTTGGTGATCTGAGAACATTAAAAAATTTTTAATCGATTGAGAACATTAAAAAAATTTTCATTCTTTTTAATAAATTATTATTATTATTATTATTTTTTCCACAAAAAAATTTTTCTCATAAAAAATTTGTTATGAAATACATACGTTTTACTTGTTATCTTTAAAATTTCAAAGAGATTTGATAAAATTAGCTTGAAATATAACTTTTTAAACAAAAAGTACCACAAACATGTATTTGCTTATAACTTTTTAACAAATGCAAATTTTTCAAAAATATTTTTGGAATTTTAATACTCCATTAAGTACTAAAATTATTATAAGTACTCCATTATAATGAAAGTTTTAAATTTCACGACATGTTTGTTTTTGAGGGGCTCACTTCAGGAATTCTTAGCCATAATAATTGTGTTCATATGAATTAAACTTAGTCCAGGAAGAAGGGTGGAATAGGGACAGCGCGCAACGGTCAAGCCAAACCAAGTCGCTGATCCCTAAAAACAAACAGAATTACAAACAAAATTTACAATCAAAATTTTCAGGACCAAACAGGTCTGAAAAACATCAAAATCTTTATAATGACCTAAAATTTTATTACAGTTAAAATGATTTTATCTAAAGCATCATTTCCTTACCTAATAACGAAAACAGCATATTTCTGCATTTAAAACTACAGGGCATTTCTAAATTATCTTCCATATTATGCATGTTTATTACTCAAAAACTATTAAAGATTTTAACGTGATTTTTTTTTATTCACAAAGTGTTTTTGCCTCGCGTAACCATTACCATTTTTCGCAAGACGCAGTAAACAATGGCGAGCGTTCAAGAAAAAGGTCAATGCATGTTACGGCTTGCGGAATTCAAGTCAATGATTACAGTTCAGAGAATGTTCAAAATAAAGTTTAAAAAGAATCCTCCAAATCATAAGTCAATTAAGTTATGGCATGAAAAATTTTTAAACACAGGCAGCCTGTTACACAAAAAGAGTGCTGGTAGACCTAGAGCGACACCACAGAGTAGAAAAGGTCAGGGAGGCATTCGATCTTAGTCCCCGTAAATCACTTCGCCAAGCGGCTCGTCAACTGGATATGCCAATGACATCCGTACATAAAATAGTGAAGCACCGCCTTCGTCTTACTCCCTACAAAATTCAGATGATGCACGAACTGAAGCCAGATGACCGACCGAAGCGCAAGAAGTTTGCTGAGGATATGCTCCAAAAAATCGACAATGAGCCCACTTTCCTTGAGGACATTTTGTTTTCTGATGAGGCAACATTCCATATTTCCGAACCAGTAAACCAACACAACCGCCGCATTTGGGGCTCACAAAACCCCCCCAGTTCTCAGGGAGCATATACGCGACAGCCCAAATGTTAATGTTTGATGCGGTTTAATGCATGAACGAGTAATCGGACCTTTCTTTTTCGCTGAAGACACCATTACCGCTGCAACTTACCTACATATGCTGGAGAACTACCTGATTCCACAGGTGGAAGAACTGCAGCCCGACATAGTCTACTAACAAGATGGAGCACCTCCTCAGTGGGGCCTGCAAATTAGGCAGTGCCTTGATACGAACTTTCCAGGACGATGGATTGAAAGGTTTGGGCCAATCCCTTGGCCCCCTCGCTCACCCGATGCGAACCCTCTGGATTTTTTCTTCTGGGGATATGTGAAAGAGAGTGTACAAGACCAACGTTGATGTCATTGAAACTCTCAAGAACAGAATAACTGAAACAATCGCTGAAATAACCTCCGAAATGCTAGCCCGAACATGGGAGGAAATCGGTTTTCGCTTTGACGTCCATCACACCATAATTGGGGGAACATTGAAATTTATTAAGGAATGCTAAGAAAATATATATGCTAAGAAAATATATATTTTATCACAACTCCTACGTTTATAAAATGCTAAGAAACTTTGAGTTTTTCTTTGTGAATAAAAAGAAAAAATCACGTTAAAATCTGTAATAGTTTCTGAGTAATAAACATGTATAATACGGGAGATAATTTAGAAACACAATGATGAGATATTATGCAGATGCCTTTGAATCAACTGCAATGTCCGCGCAGTCCGCTCGCCAAATCGCCAGTGGCGACAGTTCAACTAATCTGACGAATAAACAATCACATTTGGCGAACATACTTGGCTAATTCTATTTATATGGAAAATTTTTATTTTCAACCTCGAAAATGCGATTATCATGTGATTAAATTTTTTTAAATTTTAAATGCTTCACAATTTTTTTTAATTTTAAATTTGACTAAAAACATGAAATTCTGGCTTAAAGAAAATCTCTATTGGCTAAACCATTGGCGATAAAAATTTCAAGTACTGCGCGGCCACTGCAATTGTATAATAATTGAATAAACCCACGATTATTATACAATTTAGAAACACCCTGTATAATTGATATTTACCTTAGCTAGTAGGTCCGGAGCTTCAAGCATAAAATTAACACACCCCATATATAAAAATTGTTTAGGGTAAAATAAATTTGTCAACTCAAGTATGTAGGAGTGAGAAGACACATTAAAAAATCTGTAAAATAAATGCAGTCCCTTTGGAAATACGAATAAAATTTCAAATACTCTCCCTTTAACAGATCTAACTTGAATCTGGATCCATGACCCATATAATGAATGATTCCATATCGTAAAATTGGCAAAACCGGGATAGAGAATGAATAAATAGATACCTTAAAATCTTTGAAGAATCCCATTAACCTGAGGTCCAAAACTGACTCTTATAAGAGCTTCCCTCTTAATTTTGTTAACCTGAAGTCCAAAATTAGTGGAGCATCAAAAACAATACCTAGGCCTAAAATTTCACGAACTTTTCTAATTTAATCTAATTTACATAATAACCAATGAAATTACACTGTTAGTTTTACGAATATATGAAATTTGTTTCAACTTAGCTTCATTACATTTAAAGCCATTGCAAATACACCACTCTAAAAATCTATCAATTCTGGCCTGGAGAATGTGACAATCATGTTCTGAATTAATAGATTCAAAAATCTTTGTGTCATCCTCACAGAACTGGCACTCTTTGGGAATAAACTCAAAAATATTATTCAAATAAATAATAAAGAGTAAAGGTCCCAGAGGACTGTCCTGTGGAACACCAACAAGCTGTTTAAATGCTGCTTTAATTTACAGGTTATTGATTCTAATTAAACATTTATCTTTTAAGAAGCTCGTCATAATATCAAAAAATCACTCATAAGGATTTTAATTTTAAAAGAAGACGTTCATAATTATAACAACAATAAATTTTAAAATTAAACAGTATACTGTAAGGCCACCACCTGTTTAATCAATAGGAACAGTATTATGATCCACCCTTCTACCGATATAAATTTTAAACTGAATGTGTAAAAATTGCATAGAAACACGAGGATTTAGTTGATTTTCAATTTCATGAAGAAAAGTTAAATTGAAGTTGTTCCCAAATCCTATCATTGAGTTTTGTCAGTAAAATTTCGTTTTACGGTCAACAATAGCCTAGACCTTCATAAACACATTCGTGCAAACGCTCAAAAGGAGATATTTCTCCGTTGTTGTTTTTTTTCAAGCTTTTTCAAGAGTTTTAAGAAAATCTCCCGGGTTAACTTTCAATTTACCCGATGCCGGCGGACGATGATACTTTTACAATGGGGATCGCTGACTTTCAGCCGCATAATCGAAACGGCTACGGAGGCAACGAAACGTCCTCCAGAATACATTTGCGCTGAAATCCTTCACGGAATAGTTAACATTCGCGCGCTTCTTTATTTAGAGGGAAAAAAAAGTCAAGTCAAGCCAAGAATTTGAATCAGACCCTAAGCTTTTGAGTTTGTATTCAAGAGCAAGTCCATTCCCTCTGCACAAAATGAGCACAGAAAAACCGAATGAAAGTAGTTGCAATAAAAATCTTAAGCAAATGAAATGAGAAAAGAATGGAATTTTTACATATTCCCAAAACAATACTAAATTTTTCATTATAATGATTCAGAAACTTTATGCTTTTCATTATTCAAAAGCGAATTAATGTACTAGCGTTCCTCTTGCAGGCTTTCTAAAGAATAACGTACTCATTGGCTTCTATTATCTAAAGAAATTAGTTCTAATTAGATGCTTAAAGCGATTAAGTCCACTATCTAATCGAATTCATTAGTGAAGCTAACTTCAGACATTTTGCTTGTTCCGTTTATCATGAATGGGATTAAGAGCTTGTTGGATTACCAAGGCCACTGGGGCAACCAATTCCTTACATTCCAAAACCATCTTGACTCTAAACTCACAAACTTAATTCCTTGAACTTTTTATTGTACATGGGATCTTCAATGCTCTTTGTGAAAACATTTATACCGAATTCAATTTTCTAAAACAACCCATTTACAAGTTTTAACTTGTATTTACAAGATAAAGAATTTAAACGCTTTTGAATTCTGTATTGTGGACCTTAAAGTCTGTCTTATCAAACTCATTAAACCATTCAGGTTTAAGAAAGGGGGAGGAGAAAGTTCATCTCAACGAAAGAAACAGAGCCCCCGATTTGATTCTATTAAAATCAGAGTTGACAGAAATTCAGTTCGCGTTTTCTATCTCATTCCATTCTAAATGACATTAATTCCAGCAAAATCTTGGAATGTTCCCAGATTATTTAATTTTCATGGGTTTTCAATTTTCTGTCAATAAATTAAATTATGCTCGGGTGTTCTTCTCTTTTCCATAAGATTGCCGATTCATTTTCATAAAAGTGGGTAAGACACACACAATCAATGTTGGACTCGGGTGAAGATGCTGACAACAGGTTCCATTAGTGCGAAGTTTAGTGGGTTTTTTTGTTTTTGTTTTTTTTTTTTTTTGTATTTTTTTCATCAATAACAAAGAAATGGGGAGGGAAGAAAGAAGTCTTTTGATATAATAATTTTTAGGCTTTCCACAATTTTTCCTCCGCTTTATTATTATTATTTTTTTTTGCTTCTACCAAATTCGGTGCACGGATCGTTGAATCGCTGACAGCAACGCTGCCACCCACTCATAAAAAAAAGAAGAGATAAATTGCATTATGGAGGAAATAATACAACCAGGTGGCGCTTCTATATACTCCCCCCCCCCCTCCCTTTCACTCTATCTACAAAATATTTATTAATCTTTCCAAGATGCGTTTCTATTGAATTTCAAAACTCAATTACCCTGCCAACGAAAGCATTTTAAAACAATATTTCGGCCTCATTTAAATTCACGATACAGCTAAGATCTTGCATTCCGTAGCTATTTCGTTTAAATAAACACTTTCGATTTTCATTAATATATTTATCTCCTCCTTTAAATAAGATTTCTAAATGTAGTTCAGATCACAAGTTTTAGAGAAATGAATTTATTATGAAAGAATTTTTTCAGAAAGAAGTTAATTTTAACAAAGTTTATTACAAGAAGAAACTGTGCTAAATGAATCTAGATTAGATAAAATTTCTTTTGTTCAAAAAGCACGTTTTCCAGTTTAATTTCTCAACTCTGTTTTTTTACTTTAGGTGTAAAATTTTTAAACACTAACCTAATTGCGTGTTAGATAACTTTCCGCATGAATTGCTTAGAACCAATTTGTTTAGTAATCGTTTAATGCTTTGAATACAAGGCTGAGGAATTAGGTTCAGTTATTTAAAATAAAAAAATTCTTTTTTATATCATCCCTGCTTCAAAAATGGACTGAGAATCTGATCTATTAATGTTAAAGGATATTAAAAATTTCAAGGAATATTCCACTATAGATAAATAGGAAGAGACAGAAAGACAGTCGAATCCACCCAGGAACATGTAGATCAAGGTAATGTTTTTTTTCCTTCAACGGGTAGCAATCATTTAGCGGAAATCCGCTTTAAAATGAACATTTTGTAAAAGTAAAAAAAAAAAAATTGATAAATTTCATCAACTAAAGAAAATTCACGTGCGCAGGAATGAACTGACAAGTTGAAATCGGGAGGCGTTTCTCTCCACTTTTCTTTCACGATCTTGAAGGTCTCCAGGCAATCCTTTTGTGCACCACTTTCACCTGATTGGACAGTGAGCTACGATAAAATACGAGATGGGAAAGGGAATTTATTTCTCCATTTCTCCTGGGAGACAGGAATTAAACTCCCACAAAACAGTCTAGTGCCTACCTGGGCGAAAGAAAAAGGTTTGCTCCATAGAAAGAGGAGGAGAAAATGGTCTAAACTTTAAGCCTGAACGAGCTGAAGCTTTTTTTTTATCAGCTTTATGCATTAAATGTTAATGCTTGTCGAGTTTCATTATGATTTTTTATTCTTATTCTTTAAAGTAAATTAACATAGAATGATGGATTTTTATACACTCTGTCAAAAAATTATAATAGACCAGATAGAAATTGAATATTTTGAAAAATACTGAAATGATTTTAATTTTCACCTACTGTGAAGTATTAGTGATAGAACGTAGATGCTGTTTATGAACAAATAACCTATTTATTCATTATTATCTACTCAAACAACCAAACAAATAAAATTGCACTGTTATAAGACCGCCACACGTATTTCCCTTTTTGCGAACGGAATCTGCCCACATAGTTTTTAAACTTGCATATTATTAACTTTAGATACAACTAATATATACATAGCATTTGAGTTAGTGCAAAAATTGTAACAACACAACGATGCCCAGGGGACTGAGCTGTCAGAGATTCAAGTACGCCGAATCCATCGTTTGCATGGATCTGGGAAGTCAGAAATAAATTTCTACCTTGGTGTGTCGTTCCAAGATTACAGTTCACAAAGACGAGTATTATGGCACAGCAAGAAATCCCTCACTGCCCGAGATGAACGACGTATCTTTTCCCTTTCAAACAAACCAACAAATGTCTACACGTCAAATTGCAGCTGCTGTAGGGACAAGCACCAATCACTCAACACTTTGGAGAAGCCTACAATCAAATCGTTTGGTTGTCCGAGAGAAAAAGAAAGCGAAGCCACAGCTTAACCGGTTCACAAAGCAGCACGGTTGTAATTGTGCAGAGAACGAATGCATTGGACATCAGAATGGCACAATGTTGTGTTTTCTGGTGAGAAAAGGTTCTGACGGTCCAGATGGAATTCATACGGAAAAAAAGCCAGAGAGATTCCGCCGTCAACACGGTGGTGGATCTGTAATGGTGTGGGCGCCATCGGTTATTGTGGGAAAGCTGATCTTGTGATAATACACGAAAATATGAATGCAGTCAAATACCAGGAAATACTATTCGACCAATTAATTCCTTTTGGGCTACTTATTGGAGGCGAAAATTGTGTTTCCAGCATGACAATGCTCGTGCCATGCTGCACGAACCACTAAACGAACAATTATGATTAAAATCTTCTTTAAGATTTGTAAGTGGTCTTTCTCTTGTTTTTTTATCTGCAGGAAGCACATTTAAAGCATACAACTGAGATTTAGGTTTAGTTTTATCATAACTTTTGAATTAATTTTAGTAAAACACAACGCAATGTACAGTTTAAACGACGTTTAGTTTCAAGATCAAGAAATCAAATGCATTCCATGGCCGTCACGTAGTCCGGATATGAATTCCGTTGAAAATGTTTGGGGCATCATGGTTCACAACGTTTACAAACAAAGCCGTCAGTTTTCAAATCTGAAAGAGCTTTCGGTGGCAGTGTATCGTGAAAAATTACACAAGGCAATATTTTTTCCTAATTGTTTATCTGTTACGATAAATATCATTAATCAAGCCTTTAGTACTATGCTCTCAAATCCCCAAAGCAGAAATTTTCATTAGTTTAAGTCAAATAATTTTTATGTTAGAATTTTTCTTCGTCGTGATTGCAATTCTTTTAGGATGTAAAACATATCCGAAAATAACTTAATGATTCAGACCTGCATAAAATGGTGGCTTCTTTTAAATAAATTATAAGAACTGTGGTGTAGATTTGACTTTAAATGAAGGGAAAACCTGGGATGTAACTGCAGAGTAAAAACAAGCAAAGTGCGCCCGTAAAACATAAATCGATTCGTACTTGCCTAACAATAATCTCAAGATTACCGACGAAACCATATAACACTCTCCGGCGTTTCATGTTTGTGGTTAGAGACTTTACCTTCCTGTAAAGGCAATTTCACATGTATGTTTTGGATTTCAAAAACTGAATGAAAAACTCATTTCGCAATCCTCCACTCCCAACGTTTGGACGACTCTTAGTACATTGCCATATGCTACATTTCGATCTCTAATATTAAAAATACAATGCTCAGCTGGAACAACTTGCACGAATTTTCATCTAATTACTCTGCACAGACAAGAAATTTGTGTTCTTTTTAAACACCGTCCGCACGTATAATTCTCGGGATGGTCTTCATTCTGCAATTGTCAAGTAATTAGGAATACTAATGCTAACTATAGTTTATTTCGCTTTCATTTTGTACATTCCTCAATATGTAATTGTCTTTTTAACAATTATAGTAGCGGTATTAGTGAATCCACTTTAATCGGAAGCATTTGCGATGTTTGTTGGCATTTCAATCTTACGTGATCGTCTTGAGCAGTTAACTAGAGTTTCGAGTCATATCTCATTAACGACGAGAAAAGTTTTCATGGCTCGTTTATCCCGTTGAGGAGAAGCCATTCTTCCTTAAGACAATGCATAAGTCGCGGCTCTCAATTTTAACGCTTCATGTGCTTGAACATGCGAGAAAATTTCTAGTGTCACACATTCAATTTAAACTTTAATGGAAGTTACGAATTAATTGATAATTCCAAGTCACTTATTTGCTGTGCAATTTCCAATGACGTATATTAAAGATAGACTCCGAATCCTATTGTTGTAACTTGAAGCAAATTGGGAAGCTCCATGCCCAGAACTGTCATGGCTGAAAGTGAGTGAAGATGATGCAAAAGACATGGCTAAACACGAGAGTAGCTGATTAATAATTCTTTCACACGCGGATCACGGAGTGATAAGTTTATCTTTTCTTTGACTTTGTATTTGAAGTATTTTATTATATTTTATAAACAATTTTTCGATCATGGTTTCAATTTTAATTTCGTTTCGATTGTCTTTCAGTAACGTATTTTCATTTTAGTTACGTATTTTTGATTTATTTTTGTGGAAAATGATTCCTGGACCTTTTTCTTGTCTGTTTGTACAGTTGTACGCCGAACAACTTTGAATAATGGTTTTGAATTAATAATTCCTCGGGCCCAAAATCTTCAAAAACAAAGCAGCCAGACAGCTAATTACTCCACGGCTCACTCCTGCCCAGAACTGTCATGGCTCAATTTGCTTCACTTTTTGCCGCTGTTAACAATAGGATTCGGAGTCTATCTTTAATATACGTCATTGGCAATTTCCAACTGACATTGTATATATTCAATATTTAAAAAATATATGTACAGGATGTTGCAAAAACATACAGGACAGTAAAAATTATTTTGAAATGCAGTACAAGTTTCGGCATCTATGGACAACAGCATATAATTTTAAATAATTTCAAAAAAATTTGTTATTTTGTCTTTGTAACTTATTTTTTATAGATTTACATGCTACAGAATATAAATTTAATAGACATGAAGTCTCAATTTCCATTTTTACCATTGCGGCGTAAATGGGTTAACAAAATAAAATTTCCCAATTATCATTTTATTAAGCGGCCCCTGAAGCAAGAGGATAGGCTACCCAGAAGTACTGTCCTGTATAATTTTGCAACACCCCGTATATGTGTATGTTCCAGCATAACTCTGGAATGCCTGGAGCAATTTCAACCAAACTTATATGACTTACAATCTGGACAAAAAAACTGGAGGCGGGTAAGAAACCACTAATGCCCCTAGGGATGCAGATGGGTAGGGAGTGACGTGTAAACCCGTGTAAATATCAATCTTTTGCGCGAAACATTGTTGCCATGGAAATAGATATTGTGATGATGCAATAATACTTTCATGAAGATGCAATGATAATGAGTTCTGTTGCCTTAACAATACAAGATTTGTTTCCAAGAACTGTTAACATTGAGCAACAAATCACTATAACAGACGATATACTTAGGGAATTGTCTCTCGAGTAGGCAAAAGCGACAGCTCTAACAGGCGTTCAGACAATTGGCGAAACAATAGATTTCATTGCTCACAGGGAATTACACAAACATAACCGCTAAAACGAAAAAGTTTGAACACACAAACCCAAACAAAGACCCCATTGTTAAAGCCGTGTGTGTGTATTAATGCGCTTGACGGAACTTCTTTCTTCTACTACTCAGCAATAAGCACGAATCGTAGCCCACGAGATAAACGGGCCCTGGCGCGAAAATGTCACCTGATCATCTTAGTCTGAATAACAATATAACCTTCATTGTTTCCATCTTGGATTTTAACAATCAGCAATTTTTCGTTTGTTGGACTAAGATGATCAGGTAATTTTTCCGCGCCAGGACCAGTCTATCTCGTGGGCTACGGCACGAATCCACTTCACATGAAAGCAGTGAAAGTAGACGACAATTGACCTTTATCATAAACTCTCGTTCTCACACACTTTCTTAGCCTTCGTAGCCTTGGCTACCCATGTGACCACATAAAAAATGGCGTCCCTTGGTCGTGTTGTAAGCATTTGTGATTTGAGTAAAATTCATTTTTTTTTTACATTTTCTGTAGGTTTTTACTACTTTAAAGATTTTTATTATTATCTTTATTAATTTAACATACATTATTAACCTGAAATTTGCAAAATATAATGATTTAAATGTTTGCTGATAACCTTTCATAATTTTAATTTCATAGTCATTTCCAAATTACCTATAAAATTATTTTCTAATGATGTTTATTTCTTTCTCCTCACTCTGACAATTGGAAATACAACAATATTTAAGCATAGCAATAAAAATTTTGAACAACAACAATTAAAACTTTCACTTACGATACAGTCAACAAATGCCGTTAACACGTCCAGTATCCGCCATTTGCATTTTGTAAAAATATCAGTGACATTTAGTGGCAACCAATCACAATACAGGGGATAAAGGTCAATTGATTGGATTCTCAAGTTTCTAAACAAACTTAATTTTTAAAAATAGATTATTAAAATTAATTAATTGCCTTCCAGTAAAACAAAATCTATATAGTAATTAATAAGTATTTCCTTAATTTAGTATTTCATTTTATTAATTAATTCGGTATCTTCGTAAATAGGCTGAGATGTGAAACGAGGGCAAGGTTGTCGAGTGATACGTTGCGTTGGTGAGGGGGTATGTATCACGGTGCTTTATAATTTTAAATAAAAATAGTATTCATGGATGCTTACCTCTTTTTATAAATATTTTGAAACGAATAATTGTATAGCAAAATTAAGGTTTTGTGCTTAATAACACTGCTCTAACCGCAATTCTTTGGCGCACGCCGTTAAAGATTTTGCTTCTCCCCCTTACCACCATGTTTTTTCACATTCCAAGGTATGCTTGTGCGCAAAAGAAAGTGTTTTGTACAACTTCGTGTACTTCCCTTATCAGTGGGAGTATGCGTTTTGCAAATTTTTTTCAAAATAGCTTTTTTTGTATTCTTTTACAGATTTCATTGCCGTAACAATGCCTCCAAGGAAACGTACGCTAATTGACCAAGTGCAATCAAAGACTAAAAAATGAAACAACAGCGTAGATAATACTTGCAATGCTGTGCGAGAGCTGCTACATCTAGAGAGGTGTTGCTTTAAGTGGGGGTCGTGAAAAATTTAGGAGTCGCAGAAAATTTCGTGGAACCACGGTCTGTAAACATACAGAGTCGAGTCACATTATTATGACCACCAGCTAATATCCCGAATAACCGCCTTTAGCGGCACGGATAGCAGCTAGACGGCGTGGGAGTGAGTCAATAAGATTCTGGTAGGATTCTACCGGTAGTTGTTGCCATGCAGACTGTAAAGCATCCGATAGCTGCTGAAGGGTACGTGGTGGTTGTTCCATAGCACGCACATGACGACCGAAGTGATTCCAAAAGTTCTCGATTGGATTGAGGTCTGGGGAATTAGGGGGCTAGGATAGCACAGTACTTGGAACTCTTGATCGTGTTTCTCAAACTACCCCTGAACAATTGCAGCCGTATGACACGTCGCATTGTCTTGCTGGAACGTGCTATCTCCCTCTGGGAAGACAGTCTCTATATAACGATGTACTTGATCTGCAATTATGGATAAATAACAGAATCGGTTGAGAGTGGCCTTCCACAGGTATCAGTGAGCCCAGACAATGTCATGAGAACACTCCCCACATCATGACACTGCCGCCACCAGCCTGGATTCGTCCAACAATGGTTGCAGGATGCTTGTTCTCGGAGGTTTCTCGTCTCACCCGCCAACGGCCGTCACTTCTGTGGAGCAAAAATCGTGACACATCGGAGAAGGCAACCTTTTTCCAGTCAGAAGTGGTTTAGCTTCTGTAGTGTTGGGCAAATTGAAGCAGTTTTTGGCGATGAACCTTCGTCAGCATGGGTACGTGACCATCTGTCTGTTGCGGAGGCCCATACGCGGCAGGGTCCTCTGTACTGTAGTTTTAGAGTCATGCCTGGCAGCACCCTCGTTGGTTTGAGCTGTAAATTGGTCCATTGTAGCTCTTCGGTTGGCTTTCACACATCTCCGCAGTCGAAGTTCACTTCTCTCATCAATGGCACATGGTGCTCTACAGTTCCCATACCGTTTATTCTGAACGGTCTCATTTTCCCAGTCATGGTACACTTTAACTACATCAGCACGAGAAGAGTTCACAAACTGCACGGTTTCCGAAATACTGCCAGCCTTGGCCCGAAAGCCGATTATCATTCCCTTTTCCAGATCTGATAAATCACGTTTCTTACCCATTGCAGCAATGAGTGATATGTTTTTAACATAGAGGAAACCTACCTTATATATATTCCCCTAACCAATTCCCAACAAGTGACATAGTTCCTCGGCTGGGCAACCCAATTAGAAGGGGTGGTGGGGGTTCTTTGTGTGACAAGAGGTCGCGAGCCAAAAAGTTTAAGAAACACTGATCTAGAGCTTCAGAGAAAGTACAGCAGCGTGAGGCCCGACTGCAAGATATGAAAGAGGATGACCCCCTCTTTTTTGGCCTCTAACTTTGGAAAAAACTCGTCTTTTAAACACGTAAATACGGTAATTTAACTCTGAAACAACCCTCTCCCCCTTTCCTTTATTTCTTTTGAATTTTTATATACAAACTCTGAATGTATTCACAGATTAACATTAGCGCTTCAAAACCGTTTTAAAGTAAACAAAATACCCCATAAAAAGTAATAAACGTCTTTCTTAATTTAGCTGAAATTTCCAATTCAATATAATGGCGTGTAGGAAGGAGAAAAATCGCACCTTCTCTTGATTACCTCAGCGAAGATGCAAAGAAAAGCAAGAAGGCGTCTGTGCCTCCTCGTTCTCCATTTGTGAAGGTTGCTCGAGTGATGACGCCATAGCAACGATTGATAAAGACCGCCCTGAATAACAATGCCTGTTTACGCTTAACACGTTCACCCATCAATACCGCGTGCTGAGGTCGTGTGCAACTCCCCCCCCCCCACCTCATCCAACCCACCTTCGCATCCCATTCTCCTCTTCTCTTTCATGATCTAGATGAAAAGTCAGTTTCCAGCCAGAAAAACTCATGTAATCAACTCGCTCGCTTCAATGCTAATCACAGTCTTTTGTCTGTCTATTCAAATTAACGATGAAGAACGATCGGTCGAGTGGTTCAAGCAGAAAGACGTATCGGTTCACTCTTTATGGGAAAAGTCATTTATTGATTTCTTCCCCTCCCCCTTCTAACGAGTAAAAAATCTTCACGTTTAGCATGATATTCATGTTTATTCTATAATCGAAATTTTTATAAAATGTTTTATGTTTATTTTAAGCTGAATGTTCTACTTGATCAAGCAATTAATCCAACAAATATTTAAAAAAAAAAAAGATTTCCAAATACAATAACCTTTTACGAGGTTCCTGTAAATCACTTGGTAAGTATCTAAATTATCTTTATAATATAGTATCACCTTTTTAATATTTTCTTTTCCATTCAAATCCCAGTTTAATTCTATTTAATTTACTGATGTGAATTTTATATCAGTCCTTCCGCCTAAAAATTAAGCTTATCTTTTATGGATAACATCAATGGAGAAGCATAGAGATAGCGTCTGCTGTCTTCTCCGTTGGTGGAGGTGCCTCCGGTGATGACACCATAGCAACCATTGATAAATCACAGCGTGCGCTTGCCCTTATCATACCGCCATCAGTCAGCGAGTCTTTTTCTTTTTTCTCCTTCAGAAGCTTTTTTACAAAAAAGCATCCGTCAAATCCATTGGCATTGTATTGATGCATTAATCACTGTCTCATTCATTCAGATCATCAACGCAGAACGATAACTCGGTTTATTTTGTCCTTTTAAAAATCACTTCAGCCAATTGCAAACGGTTTTAATATCTCATTAATAATGTTGATATATCGATTCAGTCTATTACAAGGATTTCAATATTGCATTAAAAATAAAGTTTGAAATCTTGGGGACTTTTACAAAACATGTACGCAATGTCCCTCAACAATCGGAAATCATAGTGAATTCTTTTTTTAATTCTCTTTCCAGGCAGATGAAGATGGCTTTAACGAAGGAGGTGTGCATCGAGGTGAATCTGCTGGTTGGCGGCGAGAAGTGGCTGAAGATTCAAGTCTTTAAATCCTTAAAGAAACGTTCTCAATAGATAGATCCTATCACTTCTAGCCGAGTGTCCGTGAAGTGACAGTATCGACTGGATCTGTGTCTTGTGTAAATCGGAGGTCATTTCGAGCATGTTCGATAAAGCCCCTATAATTCAAGACTTTTGGAACACCTACACCTTAATCTCACAGGGTTAAGTTGCTTAATATGAGATAATCACATATCGCATTTAGGAGCTGACTACCGAACAACATCTATAAAAAAAAAAACTTACTGCGGCCAATGCAAGACCCCTCATTAATAGTAGGCCAGTTTGTTGTAATGCAAATTTTTCTTATATTCCGATATAAATTAGTTAAATTTATATCGAACCCGAATTTTGATTGTAGTTGGAGAGGAACACTAGCGAAAACCCGGCTTTGACTTGGAGAGGAACATTGTATTTTGCAAATATGTAGATGTTTCGTTATTGAGCCCACAATTGAAGATTGTTCTTATACGAGGGGTGTACTATATTGTTTTACACTTTATTTTTTTCTGGCATGTACAGACAGGTGACACATTAGCTGATAGGTTCACCTTTTTATTATAATCTCCCTTTAAATGAATACATTTTTTCCACTGGAACCATTCTTCTCTAAGCCCACTGGAACCATTCTTTTGGAGTACCTCTTCCCACGTCTGGACAGCTGTGTTCAGATCAACGTTTGCAAAAGGAGCTTCCATTGCATTGCCAGACATGAAATCTGCTCGATCTCGGTCGTGGCGTTTCAGGAGTTCTCTGCTCACGTCCTCATTTGCTTTTGGTTTGCCGTCAAAAGTTTCGAACCCATCTGGCAAACACCTTCCCCGTCTAACATTATCACTTTCTATTCGGAGCTGGTCCTCTTTTCCGTTGATGTGCGCCCACTTTTCCAGCCTTCTACCTAATTCTAAACGATTTTCCGTGAAGGTGCATGTTCTCCATACATTCTATCACCAATAGCCTATGAATTTCTGCAGTGGTCATATCCTCAGTGTAAAATAAAGTGTAAATGACGTGAATATGGTACGGAATGAACCGTTTGGAATCTCAAATTATGCAAGTTATAAAGTAGCGGAAGAATGGAGCTACTTATTGGTTTCACAATGTCCGTCTATCCGTCCCCTTCATAATTTCTGCAATTTTTGAGGTAGAAGGTTGAAATTCGGAATGTAGCTTACTATGGGCATGAGTACTTTTATTATTTAGTTTGGTTTTGATTGGCCCGCTGGAATCGGAAATACGGGGATGGGAGTTATAGGGGACCAAGTGATCTATGTGGTATTTAGGTATGTCATCATCATCATCATCACAGTCAACCATTTGCAATCCATTGCTAGGTGAAGGTCTTCTCTAAACGCTTCCATTCTTCTCTGTTTGAAGCTTTGGATTTCCAGTTGAGGCCAGCCACCTTCCTTATTTCGTCGAGCCACCTTGCATGGGGTCGTCCTCTTAGGCGTTTAAAGTCTCGAGGGTACCAATCCAGAATGACTGTTGTCCATCTCATGTCTTGTCTTCTAGCGATGTGACCAGCCCATTGCCATTTAGAATGTTTGATCCGTTCGATGACGTTAATCACCTTCGTTTGCCTTCTTATCCAGCTGTTGCATTTTCGATCTCTTCTTGTAATTCCCAGCATACATCTTTCCATGCTTCTCTGTGTTGTCTGTAGTCTTTTTGTTGTCCTCCTTGATAAAGTCCTTGTTTCAGCTCCGTAGGTGAGTGCTGGTAAAACACACTGTTGAAAACTTTTCGTATTAGGCTAAGTGGCATGTTGCTCTTCAAGATAATATTATTCTTGCCAAAAGCACTCCATGCTGTTCTAATTCGTCTGTTAACTTCATTCAGAGTGTTGCCATCCATAGTGATTTCTTGTCCCAGGTAAATGTAGCTCTATACTTCTTCGATGCTGCCTGCCATGACCTTCTGTTTTGGAGCAAATGCATTGAACATAACGTTTGTCTTCTGTGTATTCAGTTTCAGTCCTACACGCAGACTAGCCTCTGCTAGTTCTTGTAACATTTTCTCCAATTCAGAAGGACTACTACTAGTGAGAACGATGTCATCGGCAAAACGAAGGTGGTTAAGGAATTCACCGTTTGTTTTAAGTTCTTTTTTTGACCAGTTCAGTTCCTTGAAGACTTCCTCTAAAACTGCTGTGAAGAGTTTTGGTGGGATGCTGTCTCCTTGTCTTACTCCTTTTCCAAGGTTGATCCTTGCTTATCCTTTATCCAAACGAATGGTAGCAGTCGCTTTACTAAATATCTTCTGGAGAATATTAATACAGCTTCCGGCTATTCCCGTTCTTTCAGAGCTTTCACTACAGCATGTGTGAACACCGAGTCGAAAGCTTTCTCAAAGTCGATAAAGGCAAAGCAAAGTGGCACTTCATATTCGTTGTGGCGTTCGATGAGTTCTCTAATAACTTGAATGTGGTCGATCGTGCTATATCCGCTTCGAAAGCCCGCTTGTTCTCTTGGTTGTGCTGAGTCTAATGCTGAATCAAGTCTGTTTGTCAGGACTTTACTGAAGATCTTATAAACAGCTGACAAAAATCTGATAGGGCGATAGTTCTGGATATTTTCTCGGTCTCCTTTTTTGAAAAATAGAACCATCATTGCATTATTCCAATCATCTGGTACGTCTGACATCTCAAGGCATTTCGTGAAAAAACTTGCCAGTAACTTGTTGAATTCTTCTCCTGCTTCCTTAATCAGGTCAATTGTAACTCCATCTTCTCCGGAGGACTTTCCTTTCATCATGGATTTAATAGCCTTGACAACTTCGCCTTCCATAACCGGTGGCACTTCATCTTTTCCTTTCAGTTGGTCTGCTCTTCTTACGTCATTATCATCCTCACATTTGTAAAGTTTATTGTAGAAGTCCTCCACAAGTTCGATGATTTCAATTCCATTCTTCGTGATTGTGCCATTTGCTCTCTTGAGTGCAAATATTCCTCTTCCTCCAAAACAGAGCTTTCTTTTCGCAGTTTTCAAACTCTTGTTATCTTCAACCGCCTTTTTGACAAGATTGCAATTGAACTTCCGAACATCTTCTGTGATGTGTTTCCGTACTCTCTTGCAAAGCTCCGCATATTCTTATTACTGATCTGTTGTCTTCTCTTTTTGTCTTCATTTCTCTTCGTTTCTTCATTAATTTCCTCGTTTCTTCTGTGAGTTTCGTCTGTGGTTTGGAAACTTGTTCTCCAGCTACTACTTCCGCTGCTTCTTTTAAGTGTTTATTTAGTGTCTTGTTAATATCTGTGATGTCATCTTCCTAGATGCCGCTCTGTAAGATTTCAAAGCGATTTCGCAGTTCTAGCTGGAATTCCGTTTTGAATTGAAAACGGAATTCCGTTGGAAAGAAGTTGATGATCTTCTTTGTGTTCCTGAAAAGTTTTCGTCTTTCTGTTCTCATATTTAGAACAAGCTTGATTCTTACCAGTCTGTGGTCGCTTCCTGTGTTGAAGTTGTTGAGAACAGTGCAGTCTTGGATGAAGTGCTTCCTATTTGCCAGAATGTAATCTATTTCACTAGTTGCTCCATTGAGCTTTTCCAAGTCCATTTACGCTGAGGTTTCTTCTTGAAAAAGGAATTCATGACGTACAGTTGTTCGTACTCTGCAAATTCCAAAGTTCGTTTCCTCTTTCATTTCTTGTGCCATAACCATGACTACCAAGAAAATTTTCAGATAATAGTTTCCTGTTTGGTTCATCTTGCTAACTTCCTCATAAAAGTCATCGACTTCCTCGTCAGAGTAGCTTGTAGTTGGCGCATAGGCCTGTATTATCTGTATCTTGTATCTTCTCGACAATTGGATGACCAATCTTGCAATTCTGTCGGAGGCACTATCAAGCTCAATGATTTGATTCTTCCATTTCTTATGAATAAGGAATCTAACACCACTAACTCTTCCGTCGGTTGTTCCTCTGTGGTATAGTACGTCCCACTGTTCAGCTCAATTTTATCTTCACCTTTTCTTCTTACTTCGCAGAGTCTAATGATATCCCAGTTGATCCTATCCAATTCTTCTTCTAGTTCTTGCAGACGACTCTCTGAGGAAAGGGAACGTCCGTTATAGGTAGCCAGGGTCAGCGTCTTTTAGCACCCTCTGCCTTCATGTCTTGCTGGTTGCCACCGTAACCAGGGCCGATTTTGAGAAGTAATCATGGCTGATTTTGAAGTGTTTAGAGAGTAGTGGGCCAAGATCCTCCGCGCTGGCCCAGTGCGTGCTGAAGCCCATCCGCGTCCGTTCACCATGCACAAGGCATGATTACTAACAGGCTGCCCCAACTGGAAGGTACGGATTGGACATTCGGCTTCTACTCCTATTGATTCCTTTAAGTCCTTGAAGGCAATTAGAGGGTCATCCCTTAGTTATGAGTAGAACCCATCTGCAGCCCATTTAGGTATGTAAAGGAGTGAAATTCGATGTGAATACTTTTCTAGGCAAAATCTACATTCCTATGAAGTTTGGACCAAATTGTCCCAGTGGGGTCGGAATTGTGGGTGGTGGCAGTCACTTGGTCTTTAGAACTATGGCAACATATAGCGTGTGATTATCACTCGATCGAAAATGATGAGAAAGGAAAGAAGACATGATTCTTTTATATTTTCTAAATACTAAATTCTAGAAAATTAATTTTTTGATAAAAAAAAAAAAATTGGGGGTTAAAAATTGCAGATGAAGGGGTAAAAATTGATGAACTCAGAATTTCCATTACTTTCCTATATCTTTCTTGGGAGGTTTAATTTCTTGTTTTGAAGAGACGCACTCTAAATCGAAATGTGGCAAAGTCAAGAAAATCTATGATAAAGATTTAGCGGTATTCAGAGAAAATCCGAGACTTTAGGTAATATTTATTTATATGGACCTTAGTAAATAATTGCTTTATTTTTTAATTGATCATTATGTAAAATTCTTTGTGGGCATGTGTGTATGTGTGGGGTTTTGTGTGTGTGCGTGAATGTTAATTTTTTAGTAGATTCGATTATGAAAGACGGAATGAATAATATTTGCTGTCATTATATCAATAATTACGAGGCGTGTCCGGAAAGCAAGGTCGGACAAGTAATATTTTAGTGCGTAAGTTGGCTATACAGGCTTCAATTGTTAACCTTCCACTTCCCTCTCCTCTTCCTTGTTGTTCCTCGTTTCTAGGTGGAACCTAGTTCGAGTAGCACGTGTTTACAAAGCCTGTAATGATTCAGAATCCCGCCAGATGTGAAGTGTGCTCCGTCATACGTTTTTTTCAAATACAAGGTACGCCCATCGGATATTCACTTTTATCTTTTTTTTTAAATTATATTTTTTACCTTTTACTGCACTTTTTAAGGTGAAAGTTTTAATTTTATATTTTTTTTAAATACAGCTTTTTGCGAATGCCAAAAATGCAACTTTCAAAATTAAAAACAAAACTTGCAGAATTAAAAATATTCTGAAAATAAAAAAATGCAGCTTATGTAAGTTTTAAATCCAATTCACGAACCAAAATCGTTCTAAAAATGGGAGATTAAAAGAGTAGAATGTGGATAAAAAGTGGGGCAGTGAAAGCATTTTTACCGTATTTTCTTATTCACATGTTTTAACCCTCCTTATCCCCGAGTTTTTAAGCCCCACTTTTTATCCCCCTTTTTTCAACCTTACTTTTACCCCCACCTTTAATCTCTATTTTTGACCTCACTTTTTACCATTTTTATCTCTCACATACCGTATTTACCCGAATATATCCCGAGGTGTCACTTTCGTTTGCGAATCACTTTTGTATTGCGGAAAAACATTATTTTTTCCATTTTCTTATCAAATAGTATAATAAAATTTTTACGATAGCTTAGGAGGTGAAACTATAGAAGTAGATGGCAAAATGTTTATTTGTTATTCTTGTGTTTATTTTTTTGTGTTGTCACCTCAATTCCTTGGTAGGAAATGTCAATGTGTTAGGCCTATGTCCGCTGGCAAAAATACGGTGTGTTGACACGAAATGTAACTAATTAATCAGATCTAAATAAATAACGACTAGAAAGTGATTGACCTTGATCTGGTGGCAAATACATGAATAATAAATTTCGATATATAATGCGCGTATTATACAAGATAAAAGCTTAAAAAATTCTCACTTTGCATTGTTAACAATAATCTGGGTGCGCATAATACATGGATACGCATTATATGCGGGAATTTTTTCCCAAATCCCCCAAAAGACTAGATGCGCATTATACACAACTGCGGATTATATACAGAAAATTATGGTATTCATTGAAAAAAATCATGTGGATTTAAATCTTCAGAACATTAAAAAAATAGAGGTCGGTTTAAATTTGAGAATATTCTTTTTCCATGAAAATGACCAAAAAAAATGGGGTCTATTTAAATTTGATGTCGGGATCTATTCTGGTAAATACGGTATATCCCAATTTTTATATCTTCCACTTTCTATATCCATTTTAACTACTATTTTTTACCCCTCGTATTTAAAAAAAATGGCCCCTTAAAGTGGAGTAAAAAGTGAATAAAAATGAGTAAAAAATAGAGGATAAAAATGGTTAAAAGTAGAAGATGAAAAGTCGGGTCAATAGTGGGGATATGCATTGGGATTAAAGTTGAAGATAAAATGGGATAAAAAAGTATTCCCTCCACTTAATATTCACTTTTTTTACCCCTTTAATCTCACTTTTAACAATTTTAGATTGCTGAATGCCTTTTCAATTGGATTTTAAAATTCCACAACTATTTTTTTTTTATTTCGCAAAATACATTTTTAATTCTGTAAGCTAATTTTTTAATTTCACAAGTTGAATTTTATCATCCATAAAATATCTAATAAAAGTATTTGTTTCCCCTTACATGAGATATTATATGATAAGAAGTCCCAAAACTTACCTATCGAGATTAAACGTCAATTTCTTAGGTTGTACTGTGTGTAATGGTTTGAAAATTATGTGATATGTTCGTGACATCAAGGCATTTTGTTTAACGCGTTCTTTTTATCATTACGCAGGTTTAATACCATTTTGGCCGCCTACATCACCGAGCAGCGGGTTTTCGGGCAGCCTGACATCCCGAACGCGTGGGGCGAGCATTGCAAATGAAGTTTGGAGTCAAGTTCGCCCAGACAGACATATACTAATCAATGTTCTTTTGGTATTTCGATGCGTAAGGTGTTCCTCCGTGCTAGTGATCATCCAGAACGGAACCTGTCGTCCTGAATCTCTTCACTAAATTGGTTATTTTTAACCCTCGATTTTCTCTCTTATTACAAAATACAGTGTCCCAAATTGATGTATACACTCTTTGAAACGTTATAGCTCAGCAACGAAATGAGATAGAAATATAAGGTTTGTTGTGTATGATCCAGACGGCGCTGGAAAAGCATAGCAACACGTTCATTGTTGTTCATTTGATTATAAACCAAAATACCGGTGAAACTTTCATTCGATGAACGTAAGTGGATACTGAAGTGTTATTGGAAAGTGGAGGTTCAACGACGTTGGAGGGTTGAATTTGGTAGACCACCGCCAACAAGGGTAACAATAACAAAACTCTGAGACAAGTTTGAAGCCGAAGGAACGGTGAAAGATGTGTTGAAAGGTCGGTACGGAAGAAAGAAGTTTTCCACTGATAACGAGAGTGTTGATGCCGTCATGGAGGTTTTTGCACGATCCCAAAGAAGTCAGTGAGGCAATGCTCTCGTGAAATTGGTATCGCCAAATCCAGTGTTCATCGAATTTTTCGAGGTCAAAAATGGAAGCCTTACATTCCGCGACTTGTCCACGCACTAAATGAGGACGACCGAGATGGACATTTTGAACATGTACGGGCTTAAGAAAGTTTAAGGAATAAAATACAACAAACCTTATATTTCTATCTCTTTTCGTTGCTGAGTTATAACGTTTCAAAGAGTGTATACATCAATTTGGGACATCTTTTATAATAAATCTCAATGTTAAGATTGAGAATAAAGATGTATAAATAATTTATTCAAGCACGGTATCATTATAATTGAAACAAATTAGCTATCTCTTATTAGGGACTTTTTCTCACTATTTTAATTGAATTCTGCAAACTTCTTCAGCCTTAAACTTCGAGCTGTGGAGCCGGAATTGCAAAGTGGAGTAGAAATTGGAGTCAACTTTAAAATTAGAATTAGATTTTTTTTTAAATAAAATGCCACAAGGCTGTTTTTATCCAGAAAGTGATATGAATATTAAGAAAAAGTAATTCTTTCAAGTCTAAATATTTCTTTCAGTTGATAATATAAGAATGAGATAAGAAAATGAGTCGGAGTAGCAACGAGCAATTTAGAATTCCGAGATTCGCAATTTGAATTTCCGTCCCAATTCCACGAATCTCCTTAAATTTATCAAATAAAGACAAAAGGAACTAATCTCCTGCATGTAATTTCGAACTCTGTTATCCAAAAAGTTTTTGGTTTCCCCCCAGGATATCGAACGGTTGGGATTCTACGAATTCTTATCTCCCGAAAAGATTCCTAATAACGAATCTCATATTTTATGGATGACTAAGAAGTACCTGTATTGATATTAAACACCCCAGAGAATGAAAATTGTAGGATGATAATTAAGGTTTAATTCATCAGAACCACATCATTAAATTCAACTTTATTTTTAAGGTGCAACTGCATTCTTCCTTTCCCCTTTACTCGAATTAAGCTTCCAACTTTAAATGTAAAAGATCAGGAGTTCAAAGGTGATGGAAGGCGGAGCATGGAATTCATGTAAGGATGGATGCAACGAGCAATCAAAAATTGCCGGCAGCAGTTAATGACAACGGTCTGTCACCGAAAGAGCACAAATGGAAGGTCATCAACCTAACTCGAGGATATCATACAACAGCCAAACGGGGCTCCTGCCGGTTCATTAAAGGGAAAGATTTTCTAATTAAAACAATTTTCAAAGAATGGTGAAACTGCCCAAAAATAGCTTTTTTCTGAACGAAGAGACGGATGGTCGTGACCCCTGATTCGATTCCGGGTCGCAGAAATTTTCCTTTCGTTTACTAAAAATTATCTAATTTTGGAGCATTATCTCCAATTACAGGACTTTTTGTTCAAAAAACGACAGCTTGCACACTTTTACAAAATATCACGGTGGTCAACATGTCAAATATATGGTTTTTCACAATTGTACCTTTTTTTTACGTTTTGTTTTTGGGTATATTTGAAGATGCCATAAACTGCGTTTGTTTAAAGACTCTGGGGACGAGGCCGACGAACGCTAATTTTCCCACCAATTTTCCAATTCAACGGGCGTGGCTTTATCTTCCGTGAACTGCAAATACTTTTGAAGCATGGGATAATCGTTAAAATGCCATCCATCCGTGTATCATTTCTTTGTCGAGTAGGGTTTGCGATTGCAGAACTTTCATCATACAAATAAAAGAAGACATATGAAGAATTAGACAGACGAGTGAAACGAGTTGTGGCTCGATACTAAGAATACTAAGAAGAAAACCGAATCGTCAGTCAAATCTGCAATCACTAGAATAACACTTTTCTGGTGACTTCTGAATTCCGCCCTGCACCCACAAGTTATAATCTATTCTATTATCTTCGCTTAAAAAAAACACAGCTAACTTTGGAATTAACTTTGATGGTAACTTTGCAATCAAACAATTTGTACGAAATTTCTGGAATAGAAGCGTTGAAAACAGTTGCATATCATTACCCAAACCGAATAAGGTGCGTTAAGAACGTATAAATACAAGTTTGCAATCAGGTTTTGAAACATTTATTTCGAACAAAATAGTTTTATGAGCAGAAATTATATTTTGAATGTCTGGACAGTAAATAAACAAAATATCATACATTTGTGCAAATAGTTTTCGAATAAATGGAAAAATAGGAATAATGAGAATTTTGCTGTCAAGAAATTATAAATACAGGGTAAGTCAAAAGTCGTTGGACATCTTCCTATCTTGGATACCAATGTAGTTAAGCAAATTCCAATACAGGGAATAAATAGGAACTTGAGGGTGCTCTATCTGATGGAGCACCTTTCATCATCTCAAATATGAAAATTAGGACACATCCAAATTCTATCTCGAAAAGAGATACACAAAATATTCCAATTGCACATTTGTTCAACAGCAAATTCCAAACAAAAAAAACAAAAAAAGTTCACCAAAATCCGATGAGCGGATCACCCGCAATCCTCATTGCAAGCTCTGCAACGATTCCTGTCAAAATTGAGGCAAGGGATGAGTGGCCATAGGAGGAAAGACCCTGGGTTCAAGTCTCGGAAGTAACCACCGAGTGGCTTATTTCTGCAGAATACCATTTGCTAAGCATGCAAATTATTTCATGCAACATCCTCATCCTGTTCTGGAAAGTTCCACAATTTACCATAAAGTCACCACTTTCCGGTGCAATTGATGAAGCTGAGAAAAAATCAGAACAGAGCAAGATGGCACAGTACACTAACCAGGAAATGATCAACATGGTCCTCTGCTTTGGTGAGGCGAGGCAAAATTATCATGCAACAACCAGGCATCGTTGAAAAGTGGTGCGGAATTATGCTATGGTGCAAGTGGACATCACATTAAACACTATCTGGATTGATGGAAAGAATTACTTTGTACCAGATGACTGTTTGGAAGCAACAAACAGTACAAGAGCCAATTGTCCTGTTGTAGAGCTTGCAATGAGGATTGTGGGTGATCCGCTCATCGGATTTTGATGAACTTTATTTTGCTTTGTTTAGAATTTGCTGTTGAACAAATGTGCAATTGGAATTTTTAGTGTATCTCTTACGGTTTTCGAGATATAATTTGAATGTGTCCTAATTTGCATATCTGAGATGATGAAAGGTGCTCCATCAGATACAACACCCTCAAGTTCCTATTCATTCCCTGTATTGGAATTTACGTAACTACATTGGTATCCAAGATAGGAAGGTGTCCAACGACTTTTGACTTACCCTGTACACCCTTTCCAGAAGTGGTACAGCCAACTGCAGTAGGATACAACACATGCAAATCAGTTCATGGTACGCCTAAAAGGCAAACCACAGTTTTGTTTGCAAACGAAAATTTCAGAATGCTACACTTAAATCCAGCAGAAGATGAAAAAAGTTTACTTTTTGAAAGGACAAGGAAAATCCTACAGATATATTGCAGCAAAAGTGGGACGATCTGTTGATGCCATTCAGAATATCTTCAAAAAAAGTAGACCAATATGGGAAAAAACAAAAAGAGTGGACGAAAGCCAAAACTGACAGAAAGGACCTTGAGGAAAGTTTTTGATCTAGCAAGCAGAAAAGGAATGTCGACAAAGTCAATTGCAAGTGAAATAGACTCTGAAGTGTCACATTTTACTGTAGCAAATGTACTGAAAAGCAACAAAAATATTGTGTACATTAAACTTCAAGTCAAACCAAAGCTTACTGCGAAACATAAACAAGCGAGGCTGGAATAGGCCAAAACGCATATGGACTGGAAGGATAAATGGAGCTGCGTACTTTTTTCCGATGAGGAAAAACTCAATTTAGATGGACCGGATAGTAATAAGGGATATTGGCACGATTTAAGAACGGAACCTCAGTAGGCAAATGGATGATAGTGGTGTTTGGGCTGCATTCGGCTCGAGTGGTAAGACAGATCTTGTTACAGTGAATGGAAGGTTGGACTCTAAAGCGTACCAGAAGACATTGTATGTACAATCACTTGATACCCTTTGGCCCTTCAAATGGCGGAAACTCTTGGACATTCCAATAAGACAATGCTCCATGCCATGCATCGCAATCAACAAAACAGTGGTTTTGGAGAGCAACAAATAACTCTCCTCGACTGGCCATCCGGACTGAGAATAGATGGGCAATGTTATTACACCCGGTTTATGCAAACTACAGGCAATTTTCACATGTCAGTGATTTAAAAGTAGCCAGTTATCGTGCATGGGACAAACGGGAGGGCACGCAGTTAAAAAAAAAAAAAAAAAAAAAAAAAATTGGTTGAAGGGATACCTGATCGAATATTTAAGTTAATTGGAGCAAAGAGTGGCTTCATTAAATATTTCAGCATTAATTCAACATGGTAATTATGGGTAGATTTATAATATTCCTATTTTTCAATTTATTCGAAAATTATTTGCTACAAATGTGTGATATTTTGTTTATTTACTGTGCAGACATTCAAAATGTAATTACTGTTCATAAAACTATTTTGTTCGAAATAAAGGTTTCAAAACTCTGATTGCAGACGAAAATTTAATAATGAAGCGTATTTATGAAATTTACATAAAGTTAATAATAAGAATAAAATTTAAAAGACTACATGAATAAAAGAGGCAAAATGCATTTAAAGCAATTTGGTTATCAACTGCGTTGGAAATAGCTTGTATTAATTTATAATGCAAACGACAATTGAAAATACGATCACATATTTACATAATCTTATTTACAACTTCTAAATTTAATTAGCAAACACAGTTCTGTTTTCTTAGATCTGACCGCCGACAGAGAATTCGTGATTACAAGTTTAAAATTAAAATCCTTGAAGAACAAAATTTTTGAGCCGTGATTAAAACCTTTTCTTGCACTGAATCCACTTTGCAGACAAAACATTATAAATGAAAATCATATTGAAAGAGGAAAAAATTGTTTCCGAGTTGCGTTTTTTTAAAAAGCGAACTTCACTTCCTCGGAAAAGCAATATTTTTGTTACTAAAGGCACAGTACGACCCGACGGGCTAAAACGTGATTTATCAGATTATTCCCCGGTGTTTCTGTGCACGAAAGAAATTTAAGCTGAAAGGGTAGAAAAACGGTCGCATTTTCAAAAGGGGGGAAAAAAGCATTTGGAAAGCACGTCCCACTTTTACCTTAGAGGGGAGTTCTCTTCTAGATGGCTTGTCCAATTGCCTTATGTGTCGACTTGCAAACGAGCATCATGTCTCCTTCTCTCTTTAATCGATTCTACAAAAGAGACAGGAAGCGAGAGAGCCTCCACTGATACCTGTATTCTTGACTGTTTCGGAGGATAAACAACCGGAAAGATTTTTTTTATTCAAAGTAAGAGTATCTGTTTAATGCGACTTTTAATCAGCATTAAATACATTCAACGAACGAAAAAGTCTACATTTCAAGCTGCACAACAGCTTAGTAGACTGAGTGATTATTGGCGCCCATTATTGCAATATGTGAAAGTTGCAGATGATAAATGTCAACGAATAGAAGATCATGTAGAAGATTACAACATTTATATAATAATAGCCAATGAATGATAGGTATCTCCTACAGATCTATCCATAAAGTTGTCAAATTCAAAACAGAGATCTCATCTTCAGAAAGCATATTAATTAAAAATCGATGCTATCATACAGGATATCTTAAACGTCATTTCAAAGATAAAACAAAAACTTAGAAATCCTGCATGCTAAAATCAACTTAAACGCTGAGGAAAGTTAGATTCAAACCCTTAAAGAGTTTGCAATTAATCTTTTTTGCAAAGACGGTTCCAACCATAAACTCACTAAAAATATTAATAACATTTGAGACAATAAAATTTCTGTTATGTTCCCACTAATGCATAAATTCATACTTATAAGGAAACAATAAAAGACGCTGTAAGCGGGGTAAGGCAAATTTGTAATAAGGTAAGTGTTTTTAAGTGAAATGATTTTACAGATAACATTACACATAAAGCTTTATTAGAGTGATGGATGTATGAATAGATTTTCTACATTCCTAAAAATTAATTAAAACTCGCTGGCTTAATATTGATTTAAGAGTTATTTCAGGAATATTTAATATATTATAAATCAGAGTACTTGAATGCCTTTATAAATGTGAAATTATTAAATTATTTTGATTGATATCTATGGCAATCATAAACTATGTAGATTTTCTCCCTGCAAGGATAGTAAAGTTGTGTTAAGCAAAAGTCAGCAAGGAATAAAAGTTGTTCATATAAAATTCTAAAACCATTGTGTAACGTCATAGAAATACAAACTGCACAAGAAAGGCTTTGAAGATACCCAAGACGATCCTTGCTGATAAATAGTTTTGCCGTTACGTGGTAAAAATTTTCCGGCAATTTTATCAGTATAAAGGATAACGCAGATAAAGGGTAAGAATGGGGATGGAGGAAAATCCTATTGAAGCTCCTTCAGTATTTTTCCTCTGTCAAATAAAAACGTCTTCTGGATACTATCTCCCTCCGACCATGTTGTGCTTTTACGCTCTGCGCGCAACCAACAAAGACCATGCGATTCCAGTCTTGACTTACCAACCCGTCCCCCGCAATCATCACAATAGCAAAAGCTTTTCTCTCTCAGCTCACGAATCGATGGCGCAGTCGACTTTGGCAGTTTCAAGTCCTACAAGACGTTTTTAAAGCTTTTTTTTTTTTTTTTTTCGTCTCCCTACCCATCGATTTCATAATGCTTGCAAAAGAGAAAACACTCCTTCAGCAAGTCACGTCGAAAAATCCGCCCCTCCCAGCCACCAGCTTCACCAGAGATGACATGTGTCGGAAGTGTGAAAAGAAGTCTCGTCAGGGGAATCCATTTGTCCGCTTTTAACTCGACGGTGTCCCGCAGAGATGAAAGAAAAAGGCGCCCTCGCAAAAACAAACTAATGAGCATCGCCGACTGACTCGAAATCTAAACCGTCAAAACCTCAAAGACAAATGAAAATCCGAAAATTCGATTCGCAAACAATTTCAAAATGCTATGCACGAATGAAGAGATCAAATAAGGACTTCATTTTCATACCGCCTACCATATCAGTAATGCATTAAATTAGTAAAATAATCGCTACCTCAAGTGAAAGATTTCTCCTCTCTCGAGTACTAATTGAATTAAGCACAATAATTGAATAAGCAGAGATTTAAATTTGATTTATTAAGAAAATTGCAAGGGATGAAAGAAACTTTCCAGAGAAATTTTGGAAAGAGTTTCATTTTATTCAGTGAACTTTTTTATGTACTGTAAAGATTACGCAATCCTATAAATATAAAATATACATTGACGAAAAATAAAATCGCAACACCTAAATTTGTTTCAATTGGCTCAAGGTAGATTCCTTAAAAATGTACTTCGATTTGCTTACGTACATAGATGGACGAGTAAAAAATATAGCTGGAATAGCGGAACCCGTGCGAAAATATTTTCCCACAAAAAAGTCGTACAGTATTGTTAATGACTGGATATTATTTTTCACCAGAGTCCTCCATTAGTATGTTCGCTTTTATCGTTTAGCGATCTCTAATGATACTGAAATTTGTATTAGTGAATTGAAACTGCACCTTATTAAATTCGCATATTTCGAAAGGATTATATATTCAGTTCTTGGAATTTTCTATTAAACTTTATTCTATTATAATAACCGGGGAAACCTCTATTACATTCTTACCAAAGGGCCAAATACCAATTTTCATAGATTTAATTTAAAAATTGACGGATTTTCATACAAACTTGCCATGCTGAAAAACTGCAAAAATTCCTTTCTCAAGAGCCGTGGTTCCTAATAATCGCGCGACATCGCAATTTCCACTGCGAAAAGCTACATTTCATAGCTAAATTAGGATGAATCGTAGATCACATTTCCTTTGCAGTATTGCTATGGCCAGTATTGGAACATTCCGTTTTAGGTCCAAAGGCGCACGAATCCACATGGGAAAAACCATCACGCATCTTCGCCAGGATTATTGATAACCTGTAAGGCACGGATTTCCGCTTCAGGTCACGTAGGCAATGGTCACTTTAGACATATAAATCGACACCATATCTTGATAGACCTATACATGATTCGCATCCCCACTATAAGAACTAGAATTTCTTAGAAAGACCGAATTGATTTTTGCGTATTTTTCGAAACTTCTTATCTCTTTTTGTCCCTGTAACATGCCGAATCTGTGTAGGATATCCTCCATTAAGGCGATAATATATTGCCCGCATTTTGTTTGTATCACATAGGAATAATCATTTATTCCCTGAAAGATACCTTTCTAGGACTTCCGGTGGTTGGCCTTGTGAGTATGAGTAGGGGAGGTATCGTCGGCTTATGGCGTTTTTTCGATTAGAATTAGTACACGATTCTGTTAACTGTTGCCTGTGACACTTCTATACATTATGCAATTGCCCTCTGCGTTGCTGGGTTTCCCTTCGCTATTAGGGACTTGACTCTCCGGACTACCACACTGCCGATGGGGGTAAGTGCTTCTTACAACTGGATTCTGGTTTCCTTCCGTAGTGCAGTGGTGGAGTTTGCTTGGAGTAATGCCTTTCGGATACAGTTTGTTGATACAGAAAAATGGTAGAGAATTTCAGGATTTTACAACGCATATGCTTCGGAAAGGACATATACACATCCCTCCTAATGCTGTTCCATTTTGTGCGAATGAACCTATATTTTAATAATAGATACACGCCCTCACTTTATCCTCTAAATAACATGCTAGGTAAATTCTCTTTCATAAACGTGAATCAAGCTCTTTATTCACGAGCACGTACATAAGGTTCTTTATATTATGGCGAATTACTCACCCGTGGAATAGACAAGGTTAAGTGCCAAATAAAGCCCTAATCTTCTGTCCCCAGGGCCTTGGAAAAGACTTAATCTGCCACAGATTCTATATTCTCAATGCTATGAGTGTTCTACGTTTTACATGTATAATAACCGAAGACTGAAAATTTTTTCAGAACATCAAAATGCCTTGTCATGCACCTAATCTACTCAAGTTAAAATTGGTATCGTAGTTTTCCATCAGCGTAATATTAAACCTTATTTTCCAATTGAACTCTAATAATTCATTTTATACTTTAAGTAATGATGCGTCGAAATTATTAATATTAAAATTTGTGGATAAACTGTTTTAAAACATAATTGATAAAATGTAAATTATTCAAGTCAACCATTGTGAATTAGCTTAATAAAATTTCTGTAGTGATCTCTTGTGGAAAGATGAAATGGGAACATACCCTTTAAAATCGGTTTCAATTTCCTTTATTCTGAACAGCAGAATCAACCGATAGCCACTAAGTGAACGAGCTGTACATAAATTTCACATCTTTACGGGAACTCGGATTATGTTCTCTCAAACTGTTCTTATCGCAGCATCCCCCCGCTTGCGCTGCATTTCCATTGCTGTGGTTATCGGATCCCCATTGGTTAATCCTACTAAAGACAATAAAGCTCTCCACTCCACTGCAAGACTTCGCCTATTTAAAGCATTTGAAAATAAATTAAAAGTTCGTGCCTTGCCGTCGCAATGGCGGACGTGACGGAACGGGGAGGGAATTGCAAAACTTATTAAGGCAGACAAGGAAGGGACTTTGTTAATCGACATATAGTGAATTCCACATACTTGGCACATAATGCACGAACGTGTATTCTTCTGAAAAACAGCAGTGACGGGTGGTAATTTATTTCATTTCACGAGACTCAGTTTTCCCAATTTGCAAGCTCATATTTTGAAATTATCTTTTGTCTTAAAAAAATAAGCTAAACTCATAATGTCCGGATTTTTATCGATTTATTAAGCAAAAAATCTCGGTAATTCTGCTTTTCTTCGGAAAATTAATTCTTCTTTCCCAATTGTCTAATAGGAAATTTAATCTTCCATCTTACTTAACTCATCTCCGTAAGCTCAATTAAAACTCACAACGTTTTTTAATTTAATACTCACAAGGCTTCTTTTCTTTCTTTTATCTTCATTTTTTTTTCCTTTTACTTTTGCTCTAGTCTCTTTAATTAATACCATTTATCTTTTTCACGTTAAAAGAAAAAAAAAACACCAGCAATTCCGATGCCAGCTGCTGCTTCTTTAATTCCTTCCGACTATTGAGAAATTGGTGTTCACTGCTGGCATTGTTCAATTACTACCTGAAATTCATGATACAACTACAATTTAAATAAATGAAACCAACAAAGATTTTACTTCTTAAACAGACCTATCTATATTTTAAGATGAAAACATACGTTTTAAAACGAATCTCTTCTTTAACCGTTATAAAATGACACATGAAAAATCGATTTGAACTGCATTCCAGATTTCAATATATTCCAATTCTTCCAAAAGCATTATTTCATATCACTTCTATTTACAAAAGCGGAGAGACGAAAACGTTGTCTTTGACAGAAGCGCACAATAAAAAGCCGCAGGGCATACTCTCTGAACTTGGTGGTCATCGCCATGTTCTCATTTGTCGACATTTCGAACTTCTCTGCACAAGGGGAACGAAGTTACATTTTGTATGAAAATGAAGTGCCTCGTTCCTTTTTTCCTCGAGGCATCAATTGATAGCGTGAAAGACATTCACTTCCATCTACCATCCTTTCTTGAAAAAAACAGAATGCCCCATACACTCATCCTAAATTACAAATCATGCAAATTTTCATCCTTATTCTAGGCTTTTGCTCGTATTGGGTGTCTGTCTATCTAATGGTTGGGGTTCTTATACAGGGTGAACATAATGTCTTTCCTATTTTTCATTAATAATTTAACATCTGAGGTATGCCGTATGATTAAATTCTCATGGACCCATCTTGAGCTATTCTTTAATAAAGTCTTTACCGATAAAGGGAGGGGAAAAAACAATCAAACAATACGTTTTTTTTGTATTATGATTCATCTCAATCGTCTTCTGTACTTGACGCACTTGATTTCTCTTCTGATATTTTTTTTGCGTAGTGCATTGGCTCAAGCTCTTGCTATCATCTTCAATCTTCCTTAACTTCAGGTATTTTTCCAAATGCTCTTAAGTTGGCTAGGGTCACGCCTATTTTCAAGAAAGGTGCTCAAACGCTGTTTACGAACTATGCCCGATTTTTTGCAAAGATCTATGAAAAATTGTTTTTTCTGCTATTGTCCCAGTTTATTTACGATTACGGCCTCATTTCCCCTTATCAGCACGGCTTCGTTCCCAGACGAAGTGTTGAGCATGCTACAAATTATTAGAATTTGTATTGATTCAATATGTAGCTGCTGTCTATAGATTTTGCAAAGGCGTTCGATTCTTTACCTTTAATTCTTCTTTTATATAAGATGGCTAATTTTTATAATATTCGCGGTTTACCTTTATTGTGGCTTACTAGTCGAACAGAAATTACTATTTAAATTATTTAGGCATATCATCATCTACAATAACTCGAAACCTTGGAGTCCCTCAAGGCTCAATTCTTTCACCCCTACTTTTTGTTTATTAATGATCTTCCTTTAATCTTTCCTGCTATTTCTTCTCTAAAAATTATTCTATATGCAGACGATGCAACAATTATGTCCTCGAATCTCGATATTTCCCTGTTATTGTAAATGACCGTCGTATATCTACATTACATCTTTTAAATATCTGGGACTTACTATTACTCATGATCTTACCTGGGACCAACATATTAATGCCTTATTGGTTAAACTTAACCGTAAACAAGGAATGATCTCTAGATTACGATACTTGCCTCCACATATTCTTCTGTTAATTTATCATTCATGGATACACACTTCTGTGTTATTGTGTAATTATCTGGGAATCTGCCACCTCTTTAAATCTATCTCATCTTTATAAATTACAGAAGTGGTTCCTCCGTACTTACTTTGGCTTATCTAAATCCATCTCAGTGTCCCATTATCTTGCTGTAGTACACATTCCCACCATATATCAATTATTTTTTATCCAAGCCTGTACTTTTATATACAAAGTTTTGAATACTTCACTTATAATATTTACCCCAATAATTTTAGTACGCAATTCTGATAAACACAGCTATCCTACGAGGTCTGCCCACGAACTACGTTTACCGTTTCAAAGTCAAATTACTGTCGACGCTGTTTATCATATTCTGGCATTGCATGTTGGGCACGACTCCCTTTGGAAATCCGTTCCCTTATCTCTTATTCTAAGTTTCATAAATAGCTAAAAAAATTACTGTATTTTGTACATTACTTAATATAGTCGATTGTTATAAATTTTATTTCTTTGGCTGTTAATTAATAATTTTCGCTGTAATTAATATATGAAAGTCGTATTACGATTTGTTTTATGGCCATTTAGATTTTTGATGTATTATTTGATTAAATAGCCGTAAATCCCCCGAAATCAATCAGCTTGTTTAGTTGGTTTTAAATTGTATTAAACTTTACTGTGATTAAACAATAAATGTCAGAAACTGCGGACACCAGTATACAAATTAAAGGAACACTGAAAACACTAATCCACATGAGAATTTTCATTGACTCAGATGTACATTTCGGAAACTAAATTTCCTTCATCAGTGAGATCTGTGTGGCTAACACGTTATTCTTAACATATCCCCACAGGAAAAAGTGTAAGGATGCCATGCTGTAGGATCATCTCTTCCAAACCATCGATTGGGAAACATTGAATCGAGGAATTCACGAACTAAAAATGACCAATGTAGAGTGGCACCGCCCTGTCGATAAATTATTCATGGTTGGTACTCAGAACGCATTGAGCTTTCTTTCTCATAGACGCCATTTTCAATATGACCGATGTTAGCGCCACCTATATCGCTTCGGCTCGTACCAGCAGTTTAAAAACTTTCTGAGATCATAATACAAAAGTCCGTATGTATCTATATGACAGTTTTGTTTTTGTTTTTTTTTTTAATTAAATTTCTTTATCAGGTAGAGACTTTATGTTCACTCTGTAAGAGGGGCAGTCAAAAAGTTCCCAGAATGACGGTATAGCACTCTAATTTCCTTCAAAGTAGCACCCTCGCAAGCACACACACTTGCCCCATCGAATCTTCCATTTTATAAGCATCGATGGAAGGCATCGATGGAAGGCTTCTTGTGGAATCTTCCGGAGCTCGCCCGTCGCATTCGACTTGACGTCCCCTTGAGGCCCATTTTCAGAGTCGGAAACGCCAAAAGTCACTAGGAGCGAATCAGGAGAGTACGGTGACTGAGGGATGACAGGATTGTTTTGTTAGCGACGAATTGCTGCGCAAGATGCGAAGTGTGGCTCGGTGCGTTATCGTGATGCAGAAACCACGGTCTCTGCCACTTGTCGCACCATCTCTGCAAACTTGCACATAGAAATGGCCGTAAGATCCCATTTTGCATATGAACTTGATGTTCTCACGCTATTCGAGTTGCGACGAATGACCATCACTCAAACGAGACAGTAACGAAACGGCACACTGAAATCTCAAGTCTATTGAGGAATTCCAGGAACTTTTTGACTGCCCCTCGTATAATGTTAAAAATTTCTATTTCTTTTAAAAAAGGCCAACATACAATACTTCCTTTACCCTTTATTTTCAGTAACTCTGAACGTACAATCTTCATTCGTCATGAAATTTTTGTATAATCTTGTCTTATGATTAACAGATATTTACAGGTGTTCAATCAAAATGTCCTCTCTCCACCTACTTGCACAGCTGAACTCACTCTGCGCGAATAAAGGGACCTTTTTATGATTATGCTGTGAGTAGGCTAACCCTGTATAGATTGCGAGAAAAAATTACTTTTGCACATCATTTGAGTATAATTTTGGAGGAAAATGTACGAATAAAAATTGGGATATATCTAAAAAGCGCGCGAATATGATTTCGCGACTTCTTAATGGTCTTTCCTTTTCATGGCGAGATGTTTACAGCCGCAAATAAAAGACACATTTGTTTATGTGATAGTTTGTATTATTTTTTCTATGAACTATTAGGCTTCTCCTAATTTCTTGTTGTTTTCCAAAGCAAGATACAATCAATAACCAGTCCATGTTTGTAAAGAAGGAGAATAAGTAAAGAAAAGAAACTGTATGCTTTAAGTCCCACAACGAATGTGAACTTTATCTCGTTCTTTCCTCACTTTAGTTCATATTTGGTTTGGACAAAACAAAAACAAATTTAACTTAAATGTCAATTACGTTTGAGTTGATCGCAGATCTGAATACGGAAATGTAAAGAATGTGAATAGAGCATTTATGAAGAATGTTTAATACTTTTTATATATCATTGAGGTATTAAAGTTATCTCACATTAATAATATAACATTAACAACGAGATTTGCATAATTTAAATTAAAGACCTAATTGTATTATGTGGTCACAGAAGTATTGGAAAAGTAAATACAAGAGTGGATAATTGTGGCCTTAAAATGAGGTCGATAATTAAGCTTTATTTTCTAATACAAAGCATTTAGCTGGAGAGTTTATTCTCACTCTGTATTCATTGGTTGCCAATCCACTTATGCACAGCTCAGAACTATAAATTTATTAGATTCTACAACAAAGATTCCAGAACTATTACGCCTTCCGAAAAATTGTAAGAAAATCGGCGTCGCCGAGGCGGAAGAATAATTTAAAGAATTCGAGTTTTAAAAAAAGAAATAAAAAATGCCATTAAAATGGTTTTTCGCTCGATTGGTTCGAAAACAACGCCACTTCATCTCCTTTATTTAAACAATTTTCTAATCAAAAAGCAATTTTCTAATCAAAAACATTTTTTTTTTTTTACTAACGCAGGCGTTCCAATTGTGATTAAAAGAAAAATCAATATTATTTCGTTCAAGTTTTTTTCTAGTGAGTACAAGGGATTAATATCTGTAAAAGTAAATTGTATTGTTTTTCCACGTTTTTTTTTCTTTGTAATTGAACATGAAATTTAAATTGCTGTCCATCCAAACAAGAATCCTTCCCTGATTTTTCAATAATCAATAAAACTTTGGTAGAAGATGCTATATACGAATAAATTTCCTTTTTGATTTAAGCATAACATTTTTTTTATCTAGTACAAGTTCGATAAAATAGAAACGCTCCTTGTTAGTCTGAGAGATCTTATAACATTGTCCCTCCTGAAAATGATTGATCCTTAAGAGTAGATAAAAAGAAAACCTTAAAATCTGTGGGTTTGACTGCAGAAATGTACATTCCTGACGATTAAAATTTTCCTGTAAATTTGCGTCTTGTTTTTTCTGGACTTTTACTTATGATTGTTTCTCTTAACAACTTTTCTTAAAAAAAATAGTAAACATTAGAAGTCGAAATCGAAATAGTAAACATGAACTAACAGTTTTTTTCTTTTATTCATTAGATTTCAACGGATATTCAGTTACTTGTTCGCATAATAGGAACAAAATCCACGCCAAACAACCCTTTCTTATTTTCTTCAAGTTATTCCCTTTAGCCACATCGGCTGTCATCGTTCTTTTCATCACAAATGATGAAGTCGACAACCGATTCCCTTTTCTTGTCGACTTTTATCTCTAGCTCAGACTAGTTTATCGCAGGCTTAGAATGGTTTATCTGCAAAAGCTAACGAACGTACACCGTCAGGCCTCCAGAAATCGCCCTTCCCCGTCTATTCTTCGTTTTTGGTTTTCTTGCGGCATCAAGTCTTCCTTTTTTTCTTGAAAAGAGCAATTTTATCCGCGACGTGATTTATTCGCTGCAAACGATCCGGGGATCAATCAATCGCGATGACAAATACCTTCTCTCGAAACTTCCTCTGAACGTTCTTCAGCCGGCCCCACTTCGTTTTTCCATGACACAAAGAAGTTGCTTTGTTTTTATAAAACTCATTTCAAAATGCAGTGTGAAGACTTGGAAAAATGTTATTTATTTATTTACAAAAAGGAAGAGTGGTAGACATACTTAATGAAAAGGATAAAGACATAAGTACATAATGAAAGAAAAGAAAGGAAAAATTGTTGAAAATATAATAATCAGTACGCAAGTAATGCTTAACGATACAAAATAAAGATGTAAAGCTTAAATTTAAGCAATGCAGCCTAAAGTTGTAAAAAACTTCTCTTCAGATGTATGCAATTGAAAAACAAATCGTGGTGAAAGGAAGAGGGCCATTCATTTCGTAGTTAGTAGTGAACATCTGTCGAGAAAACAGTTCAAGTGAGCGTGTACGTGAAGGCCCTCTAAGTTGGATGCGACTCAAAAGGTCAGGACAGTCGATGTTGGCATTAAGAATCTTTTTTCAAAAGATCACATCATGGAGTTGTCTTCTTTTGATTATGGGAATTAACCTCAGGAAATCCGCAACGGGGTCGATGTGCACCGATTGGACATACTCAACGGCTTCAGAAAATCCAGGATAGAGTTATATGCATTGCCGGAATTAAACTCTGTGTTTAATTACAAAAATTGCAAAAAAAAAAAAAAAAGTTGAGTGTGTCTTGTATCACATAAATGAATTCTGTATATACACTGTCGCGATCTGTATATCTTAGGTAATACTAGGTCGCGATCTGTTTGATTGTGATTTGTTTGAAGTAGATTCCAGCAAAAACCCCACCGGTCAAAACTCCTAGAGTAAAAGCTCAAATGAGGACATATCCTAGTAATAAGCCTTAATTTTTATCTGAGTTTTTTTTTTATAATTTATACATTATTTTATCGAATTATTTGAAAAATATCTGGGGGTTTTTTATCAGAATTTACTAGAGTTTTTATTTTCGTATTTGGAGAAGGGGGGTCTTTTTTTAATTTATTTTCTAATATTCTTCTTCATCTTCAGCTTTTCCCACTTCTACATGGGGTCGCTATTTTTGATGAGCTTTCTCCATTTCTCTCTGTCCTCTCCCTTCTGAGTCCCTTTGATTTCAGATCTTCGTCCACAATATCTTGCCACCTTCTCTTGGGTCGTCCTCTTTTTCTCCTTCCCTCCACTTTCATGTTCATAGCTCTTTAGCCAGTGTAGTCCTCGTCTCTTCTCATTACATGGCCAAACCATCTCAAGTCTATTATCTTGGATTTTATTTTCTATATCTGTAACTTTCACTGTCCCTCGGATGCGCTCATTTCTAATCCTGTTTAATCGTGTCACTCCGCACATCCATCTCAACATTCTCATTTCTACCACCTTCATCCTTTGTATATTGGACTTTTTTAGAGAGAGTGTTTCCATTCCATAGAGCATTGCAGGTCTCATCACCATCCTGTAAACTTTGCCCTTTAGACTCATAGGGATCTTCTTATCGCAGAGGACTCCAGAGACTTCTTTCCAATTTTTCCAACCTGTCTGTATTCTGCTAATCACTTCCCTACCCGTCTCACTCCATTCATCAACTGTCGAACCAAGGTATCTAAAGTGGTCAGTTTTCCTGATTGCTGTCTCCATCAGTTTCAGCTCCTCGTTTTTCTGGGCCTCTATGTTGCAGGTCATATATTCTGTCTTGCTTCTGCTGATTTTCAGTCCCCTGTCTTCCAGACCTTTCCTCCAATTCTCTAGCTTTTCTTCGGCCTTTGCTCTAGATCCTGCACATAAAACTATATCATCCGCATAGAGCATGTTCCAAGGCGCTTCTTCCCTGACTTTCTCTGATATGACATCTATCACTATGTTGAACAGGGAAGGACTCAGTGCTGAGCCCTGGTGGAGACCCACTCTCACTTCAAAGCTACTCGTTTCTCCCAGGCAGGTTCGCACTTTCGTCTTGACTTTCCTATACATTTCTTGAATTAACCTGACATATTTCTCTGGTGCGCTTCTAACTCTGAGGCTCCTCCAAACTTCTTGCCTTGGCACTCTGTCATATGCCTTTTCCATGTCAATGAAGACCAGTTGGAGTTTTTGTTGTTACTCTCTGAACTTCTCCATTTGTCTCAAGCTAAAGATTGCATGAAACTAAACTGTTGACTCCCAATATTAACTTCAGCTCTCAGTCTTTTGTCCAGGATCCTCTCCAAGATCTTCAAGGTGTGTGACATTAGCTTAATTCCTCTGTAGTTGTCACACATTTGGAGGTCTCCTTTACCTTTGTAGATTAGGACAAGAATAGTTTCTCTCCATTCGTCTGATATATCCTCCTCTCTGTAGATCTTCACCAAGAGATCCCATAGCAGGTCCAGCCCTTCCTCTCCAAGGACCTTCCAGGCTTCAGCCGGGAGTCCATCCGGTCCAACTGCTTTCCCTCTCTTCATCTGCTTCAGTGCTACCTTAACCTTACTCCTTGTGATGTCTGTTGTCAGTCCCTCATTTGGTATTCCATCTTCATGGTGTTTTCGTTCATTTTCTATGTTTAGTAGCTCCTCAAAGTACCCTTTCCATCTATCCTGTATCGCCCCAGTGTTCCTAAGGATTTCTCCATTGGCTTTCTTGATCTGCTTGATGTGTGTGATATCTTTTGCTGTGTTTGGCAATGCTATATATTTTCTTCTGTCCTTCCGGTGTTTCTAAGTCATCGTACATCTCTTGACATGCTTTGGCTTTCGCTTGTTCCACTTTCTTCTTTGCCTCCTTATTCTTGATCTTAAAGACTTCTAGGTCTGCTGGGGCATGTGTTGAGTCCTACCTCTTTTTAGCCTTTTCCTTTTCCTGTACTGCTGCCTGCACCTCCTGGTTCCACCACTAACTCTCCTTGTTTTCCCAGAGTTTTCCTGTTGTTTCCCCCAAAATTTTCCTGCCAGCACACCTAATGGCCTCTGCATTTCTATTCCACTACTCTTGAACATCCTCAAAATCCCTGGAAACTCTCTGCAGGACTGCTTCCTTAAAACTGTGTCCTTTAGTTTGAACCACTTGATCTTCTTCACCTTAGCCTTAGTCTTCACTTTCTCCCTGAATGCATGTATCGAAAGTTGGAGGTCCATGAGCAATGGGCGGTGTTGCGCTGCCACGTGGTCACTAGGGATGACTTTGCAGTTCTTCACTTCCTTCAGATATTTTCTCCTGTACATTAAGTAGTCAATTTGTGTGCTATTTCCACCACTTTTGAAGGTGATCAAGTGCTCTTCTTTTTTATTGACGAAAGTGTTGGCCAGGTCTAAGTCGAAAGCCCCAGCGAAATCTATGATTTGTTCACCTTCTTTGTTCAAGTCTCCAAAACCATGCCCTCCATGGATTCCTTCTATGCCTCTGTTATTGGCTCCAACGTGTCCATTAAAGTCCCCTCCGATGATCACTCTATCTTTCTCTTCCAGTTGTCTTAGCTCTTCATCTATGATTTTCCAGAAAGCATCCTTCATCCCCATACTTGTACCAATCTGTGGGGCATAAGCGCTTACTATATGAATTGTTTCCCCTATATCCAGCTTCATCCTCAAAATCCTGTCACTTCTACGGCTTACTTCTATTACGTTTTCCTTCATCTTTCGTGATATGATAATCCCTACTCCATTTCTGCCCTCTTTGCTTGCTGGAGAAAATCTTGTATCCTTCTGCTAGTTCTCTTGCCTTGTCTCCCTTCCATCTTTTTTCTTGTACACACATGACATACATCAATCTTCTTTCCATCATGTCCACAATTTCCCCTCCTCTTCCTGTCATGGTGCCCACATTGAGTGATGCAATCCTCAGTAGTAAAGGCATTCGAGCTAGTTTCTTTAGTCGCACCCGCTCTTGATGCGATAACTCTAGCATATTTTTCACAATCCTCGGGCGCCTAAGGAACTGCGTGTCGCCTACAGCGGGGAAATTAGTAATAATTTTGTAAATTCTTATACTAAGCGTTTCAATAACATTAATTGATTATTGTTAAATATTTACGAATTATAAATAAACTTTATTAATTTCCAATAGTAATTAGTAATTTCAGAGTAAAATGCTGCGAAATTATGGGTCAACAGTGGCGTCTTTGAGTGATGCTTCACTGCAGGGCGGATACGAAACGCTTGCTCTGAATTAATTGTTCATTTGGGTGTCTCTGAGGGATGCTTCACTGCAGTGCACGCAGTGCTCGCAGTTCCTAAAAGTCAACTTTGGCTAAGAGGTGTTCGTGACTGATGCTATCAAAAGCTTTGGAAAAGTCCACACATATACTATCAATTGGTAATCCCTTGAAGATCTTCCAGAGGTAAACGCATGTTTTTTTTGGGCAAAGAGACACTTTGTGGGAAAATTGATATAGTCAAGCACCAAGGGTTCGAATACTTTTCCCAATGCAGGTTGAACTGCTATTGATCTATAGTCCGAGACGTCTGAAGAATCTGAACTTTCAGGAATGGGCCAGGGCCGTACCCGGGGGGGGGGGGGGGGGGGGGGGGGGGGGGGGGGGGCGCGCCGCGGGGGGGGGCGGGGGGGGGGGGGGGGGGGGGGGGGGGGGGGGGGGGCCGCGGAGGCAACTGCAGCTCCTCCCCCCCGAAATTGGCCATCATCTCAACTAAATCTGTTACATAGGGGACCCCCCTTCCACAAGCAGGATTGGGCCAGCACTCCTCAGCCCCCCCCCCCCCGAAAAAATTTCTGGGTACGGCCCTGGAATGGGCACCGCGTAACTAGACTTTAATGAATCCAGAAAGATGCCTTCTTCCAATAATCTAGTGATCAAAACAGTCAATTGAAGGGTAATCAGCTTGGAACAAGATTTCAAAATTATGGGGGAATCAAATCAGATCCAGTTCCCTTATGAGCCTCCAGTGAAGCCAACTTAGCTTCAAACATCAAATTATGATATTTACTATATCCATCATCTCCCATCATTTATCTATGCTTATCGTAAAATCTCCCAAAAAAGACCCTGATAGGCCCCATTTCACATTGAAAAATAATTTATATCTAAAATCTAAGAAGCTCGTTTGTTTTCAAATAATTTTAAAACAAAAAAACAGCCATGATTAATATAAACAAATTCTGCTTCAAATAAGGTATCTCGTGATATCTGTTTTAAAGGATGCAGTAATACTACTTATACATTTTTAAAATTTTAAAGAGTTTATAATTCCGTAAACACTGAATGTTTCGACATCCACTGAAATTGGAAACTATTAACAGCACTAGCGATCTTCTTTATTCTTGTCGAACAAGCTTGTTGTTTGTCCGAGCAATCGAATGCTTTACCATAAACACTGTGATTGAACGAGCTGTCTGCGAATTGCTAGTTCAACATGCAGTGTAATTTGAGCTAATTAATTCCACAGAAGAATCAACCTGTATTTATTGATCGATTGCAGGGAGAACTGATCCAACTACTCAGGAATCTAATCGGGTGAATTGTAAATGTCTCCACCCATTAATTATCACCAACGAAATGTTGAATGGTTGTTTTTAATCATATGGATCCCAAAAATATCTCTTTAAATGATACAATTCTGCAATCACGGTTCATGTTATGAACTTAAGACTTTCCGGGAGATGCTAGTGCGTCAGTTTCATCTAGCATTTCAAGAATGAAGCCATAAAAATTATAATCATTTATTGTTCTGTTAATCCATAAGTATGAATGGCCAAAACCTCACACATAAATGTGCCCTCAATTAAAGTATGGTTATTTTATTCCATATAATCAGAAGCTAATGGCATTCTAAAATATACTCATCGTCGAAAAAAAAAAGTTGTATCCAGAAGGAATCGTCAGATTGAAAAGATATTTGAAAGGAAGATAGTACTCACCAACAACAACAAATGATTAAACAATGAATGGGGGTCTGGCAGCATTTATTGGTCAAAATACCAAAATCATTACAACTCTCAATAGGATATTGAGCCTCCATATTTCTAATGCATTCAGCCACACGCCGTGATATAGAGTCGTACAAGACGTTAACATACAATGGTGGAAAAAAGTTTGAGACCACCTCAATTCAGAAAATTAAATTGAAAATGTTTTGATAAATTATAGGATACACACGTTTATTGTCACATTCAACTTCATCTATTTCCAAAAAGCTAAAAAAATAATTGCAAAATAAAATAAACAATACATTTTGCTGTATGAAGGTCGAGGAAAAGGTTTGACTAGAATAGATTTTCCTTGAGAATCATTAAAACTTTGTGGATCAATATTTTGTTGGACGTCCTCTCATTTCAATAACATCAATGAATCTCTTCGGCAGATAGTTCACAAGAGCTTAAAGTTTTTGTGGAGTTGTTTGGTCCCACGCGGTCAGATCGCCTTTTCCATGAGCATAAACCACTCGAACCAGATAACCCAACAAATTTTCAATCGGGTTAAGGTTGGGAATGCAGGCAGGCAATCCATTGATTGTGATTTTAACCATTCCAATGTTGATGCTGCTTTGTGTATTGGTGCATTGTCCTGCTAAAAAATGAATTCCGGGTCATTTAATTGATCTCGAAGAGGAAGGACGAAGTTGCCCAAGATGTCCTGGTAGTCGGTTGCCTTCGATCGTGGAGAAACAAAGGCCACTTGGGACTTCTCTTGCTCGGTGAAAGCAGCCCATATCATAACCGATCCTCCTGCCCTGCACACGCCGTGAAAGATAGGCTGGTTCTTGAAGCAAACCATGCTAGTAGTACTGAACGCTGTCTAGGCCGTCCAAATTAAACTTTTTTTTCGTCACTAAAAGCGACATGGCTCCAAAGTTAACTATCAATGATGTATCGCTTTGCAAAGTTCAGTCTGGCTGCTTTATGCTGGGAAGACAACTTTCGTCTTTATGTACGCATAGTACACATTTCGGATTGTTCTTGGGTGAAGCGGCAGCTGCAGTGATTTTGTAATTGAACTGGTATGAGGCACCTGTAGCACTGGCCAATCTAAGGATCTGTCTTTCAGCTCTTGTACTGAGCTTTTTCGGCCATCCTGATCGCTGCTTTTTTCCATACATTTATGGGTTAGCAAGATAATTGTGGACTACAGTCTTTGATTTACCAATAAGAGCGGCAATTACACGTTTTGACTTTCCCAAGTTTCGATATGCATCAATTTGACCCTTTTGGTGATCTATTGGTTGTTTGCCAGAACCCATTGTAGACAAATGAACTATTGTGTATGCCGTTAAATAATCTATGTAATATGACATTCATTAAAGCAGTTGGTATTCATTTGCATAGACTTTTCCATCCTGGCCTCAAACTTTTTGCCCGACTCTCCTATAGCAAGAGGTATCGTTCGTTTCATTTTTCAATTATTTTTTGGTCATTTTGGAAACAGATGAAGTTGAATATGACAATAAGCAAATTGGCTATCACTGATGATTACACCCACTTTCGAATATTTGAATTCAAAAATCAATAGATTCTTAATGTTCTAATTCATCTGAGGAGAAAAAAGTATATCTATTCAGTCGTTTTTGCCAATGCTCTTATATTTTTTCTCCTCAGCCAAAGTGACTTCCCGCACTAATCTCTCGTTTTATAGTTAAATAAGCGAATGCATCGATTGATTTTTTAATGAAATTCGGAGCACTTAAGCAGTTTTAACGTTTTCAGTCAAGCATAAAGAGACGAGAACGAACATAAAAACTCCTTTATATTTGTCAATTCCAGAGCAATTCAAAATTGCCTTCCTTTTTTTCTTTTAATGGGAGAAATCATTTAAGTTATTGACAACTGTTCTTTTCAAAATCGTATTATGGACGAAATTCGTATAAAATGCCTTTATAATTTAAATTTTAATAGAAATAATGGTTCTAATTCCAAACCGCTCTCGGTACAGTAAGTCTCATAAAAAATTCCATGGACGTAGTAAAATGGGAACAGGTATGGTTAATAGTAATTGCATCGCCGCCGTCTCCTTTTATCAGCACTCATTTCGATTGACGCTGCGGGAACCGATTCCTAATTAAATTATCACCAACATCAAGGTCCCTATTTTGGAAGCCGTTACCATGGAAACTGACGAGTCTGAGTTTTAGTGCGAGAGAACCTAAAGAAAGGTAACCGTTTACCATTGGAAATAATTACAAAGCGTAGTTTGGTTTTCTTTAGCGTCACCCTGTTTACTGATGCTGAGCACATTCATATTATAAAAATTCACTAAGATTGTTAAAAGGACATCTGCCCACGTTCCCCGGATGAAGAAGCCGGCAAAATGAAATGTGTCGCTTTGGCAAGTATGTTCAAAATCAAAAAAATTAAAAAAAATTTCAGCTGAAAAGTGCTTTCTTTGCTTATAAATGCTTATTTAAAAAAAGGTCTCTTATGTTTAGGTTTAACTTATAAAGAAGATTGCCATCAGGAACACAGATCTGAATTGAGTCGGATGTCAGAAATTACATTGTACACATTTTTAGCACAGGCAAAAAAAAATATTTGCTTCCAATTGAGAACTACACAAGAAAAAAAAAAGCTTTCACTTCAAACTCAACATTCTAATATTTTCACTCCTAGTTTCTTTTTCCATGGAATGTGGTAATGAAATTTCTCCCAGTTCCATATTCCAAACTGCTGACATTTACTAGCAGATACTGTAAATGTTTATCTTCATTTATCCTCAGCCTACTCTTTCACTAAACCTCAGAAGCTGAACTTGTGTAAAAATATTGATCCAAATTTATCTTGACGCCATGAGCAAGATAAAGGCAAACATATAAAGGGTGTTCATATATACCATTATAAAGATAGCTAACATAATTTCATTTTCTTCTTCTCCAGGCATAAAATGCTTTCTTCGATTTCTCAAAAAAGCACTCAAGTGGAGTTGAGCTTTCGGATTCTGAACCCTTCAAATTTCATAATACCAAGAAGCTTTATCGCTAACTCCCAAGACTTTCCAATCGAGCTGCGCCTTCTAACGTTCGAGTGCTCCTCAAAACACTAGAGACCTAAAACTTACATTGTGGAATTCTTATGAAACCGGATCCCTGCAGGCTAGATTCAAAGAACAATTGAATCTATTAATCCTAGAGGCTCAACTTGATATAATCACTTTTTGAGAAATCGAAGAAAACATTTTATGTTTAAGAATTGTTGTTTAAATATATATGTTCATGATCCACGTATAAGCGCAAAATACTTTGAAATGTCTTTAAATACCAAAATAAATTTATGAAAGTGTTATGTGTCGAATCCGGTGCTTTATAAACAAAAAAATTCTGCCTTCTTTCAATAGAGTTTGGCAATTAATAAACAGGGAATAGTACAAATCACTGCTAGAATTATATGATCTTTGACTGACTGTTCACTCATTGAGCACATGAATGTTAGACAAATCGCCCGCTTTAACAACTCTTATAGAATTTGGTTAGATTTCATTTACGAGGGGAGATCAAAAAGTAAGTTGCACTTCCACGCTATGGCCATTTATTACACCACCAATACAAAAGCAACACGGCAATAGCAGCATACAATGTAGGTTCACTTTTCCACATAGTCCCCAAGAGACCCTAAACATTTATCCGAACGATCAACCAACTTTTCCATTCAGGATGCATAGAAATATCCTCCAGCGTTTTGTAACCACACGGTGACAGCAGCTTTCACCTCCTCATCGTTTCGAAATCGTTGTCCACCGAGTTCCGTTTTGAGCTTACCGAAAAGATGAAAGTCGCATGGCGCTAAGTCGGGACTGTATAGAGGATGTTGCCAAACCTCCCACTTGAATCGCTGCAGCAGTTCGCACGTTTGGCGGGCCTTGTGAGGTGTTGCGTTATCGTGCAACAAAATCACACCGGCACTCAATTTCCATATACAGCAGTGATTTCACGATGAATGTCCGTGCAATTCACCCGTTTGGCCTATAGAAATCGGATTGCTGCTCGCACCTCAAGTTTGAAGTGGACATCCAGTTGACGCGCCATTGCTTTTAGTCCGCTAGTCACACAAAACACGACGGGAAACCACAGCAACCGTCCTATCCGACATCTGCGCAGTTAATGTCCCTTTCTCCGCTTTGCCCAAGATTGCGAGACATAGCGCGCTCCTGCGGTGGGTTAGTGCAACTTACTTTTTGATCTCCCCTCGTAGAAGGAAAATTATGAATACTTCAACGTGAGCTTTAGTAGACTACTTTTAACATGGTTGAACTAGTCCTTTTAAAACCATACTAAGTTAGTAGCGTCCGCTTATATTTTTTTTTTCTTTTGCAAATGTGACTAAGCATAATTTAGAATAAAAAAACAACAACAAAAACCCAGCAAAATTATCATTATTTCCAAGTTTCTAAAATTATAGAAAACAATTGACGTGAGCAAAGCAAATGAAGCATTTATTTATATGCATTGTTTAAATACTAGTGAGATGTTTGTACTCCATCTCAGCTGCTCCATACCATAACACAATAACCAACAATATTTTCAAAAATTCGCTTTATGCACTATTGCACATACTGTGTTAAGGCAACGCTACCTAGACAGAAGGCCTGCGCACAGAAATGTCATATATTGTTACATCATCATCAAACGGCCGAGGCCAACGAGATAACAAGGCCTGGAAGCGAAAAAAGTCACCTGACCATCGGGGTGCTAGCAACAATCCAACCTTCATTTGTCTCCTTCCTGGATATTAACAATCAATGTTTTTCCGTTTGTTGGAAACAATGAAGGTTGGATTGTTGCTAGCACCCCGATGGTCAGGTGACTTTTCCACTTCCAGGCCTTATCTCGTAGGCCTTGCAAACGGCCCAGCTTAGGGCTTATTATTGGTAGAAATACGATTAACAATGCATTATCTATGTGATGTAACAATGTATTCAGTTTCATTGCGGAGGCCTTCTCTCTCGGTGGTCACGGTCTAGATGGTGTTGGTTAAGGCGCAGAACATCTTTGTGAACATCTTTAGTAGTTTCAATGATTTTCCTTGCTTAAAACCCAGTATCTACAAAAATTTTTCCTTTTACCCACCCCAAAACAAATCGAAAACAAAGGCAAGTTCGAAAAAATAAAAGCGGATGATCCTCTTAATGGTTTTGTGCTTTGTCCTTTAGTTGAAGCACGCTTTAAAAAAGACGCAAAATGCCTAGAATGCAAAACTGGTGTTGATCTGCCTCAAAACACGTCTTTAGACTTTTTACTAAAGAAATTTAACTTTCAAATTAAACCCGAGGTTCTCCCCATACGTGGGATATTATATTTCAAAAAACAAGAAATTTTTAAAGTGTTAGCGCTTTTAATGCCTACAAACAGAATTTATTTCTGGAAAAACTTCGTCGAAAGTGATTCTGCACCAGACATATGATAAACGGCCTAATTAAAAGATTCTATCTGATAGTGCTTAAAGTTTTGGTTTAGTATTTAGTAGTCATTTTGTTTATATTTTTATTTTGTATTGAGTTACCCTTCTTACGTCTAATAAAGTTTTAATTTTCATATTATGGGTTTATATTGTAGATACTCGGTAATGGTAAAAATAAAACCTTTCATCTTCCACGTCAAAACAGAGTATAAGCCAAATCACAAGTAAAACATCAAAACTCAGCAATTTTTAAAATAATAAAATAACGAAACATAACTAGCACCCAAAATATCTAGGGAATATATTAAATAAACATTTAAGGCCAAAAAAAAACATTAAAACTAACTTTTCTCAAAATAATAATTTTTTCACACTTTTTTGCGTTTCGGCATGGAACAGCCGATCTGTTGTGAGAACATTTTCACAAATGTGTATAAATACTGAACAAACTAATTAACAGCCCCTGATTATAAAACAAATGCCCTGCCTGAAATATCCTAAAAATTGGCGAAATATTCCCATATTCTTAAACTTAGTACAGAGAAGAAACAAGTAAAACCGATAAAAGGATTACTATTTAAATGTTTCTAAAAATAATTATCATTATGAAATTACAATAAATCAAGATATTTAATTAAAAAATGTCTTATTGTCTGTTTGCAATTCTGGAGATTTTGATGGCTAAAAATTAGATTTTATAATAAATTTTAAATTAATTGATTAACCCAATTTCAATATATGAGGCTAATGAAATTTAAATTTAACAGTTGCAGTGATTATTATATGGTCATCTTCATAATGACAAATTTAATATGTTAAAATATAGTAATAAGTTTGGAATCGTAAAAAAGCTTTACAAATGTAGACTGAACATCATCAATATTTATACAAAGCAAATTTAATCAATATTCCAAATTTCACATACCTGACTCAAAATCTTCAATGAAAAATATATTTATACTAAAGGGGACATTTTAACGAAAATTAAATCCTTACTGTGTAATATAGCATTTCCGCTGAATACCTCCAGATCAAGAGTCGCATAAAATTTTAAAAAAAAACCTGCGAAAAATAAAAAAAGACTGTGAAATCTCCATAACATTAAATGACATGAATTATTTATTATGAATTCTTAAAAGTTCAATTGCTACAATACAATGATAAACCAACGTAATTAACAGTTGACTTTCTATTTCTTAAGAGTTTGAAGATAAAAAGTAAATTAATCAAACAACCTGCTAGGAAATTAAATCACAGCCATTACTCATGGTTGATCTTATACAGAGGGTTATTAGGGATCTATGGTAACAATTAGCATATTTAAATGAGGAGCACGCGTTCATTTTACGGGAACTATCACATGGAGTATTGTCAGGGCAGGTATTAAAATAGTATTCGAACAGCGAGCTAAAACAAACACTGAGTTATGCCACCGAAAATCGACAGGTATTGGGAGAGCTACATAAGCTTTTACGACGTCAAATTCAGCAATTCCCAAACTATGAAAGCATGCAAGAAGCGAGGCTTCTCAGATCCAAGATAGGGATATCAAGTGTACTAAATGACATTGGCAAAACCAGAATCGACGCCATTCCTGAGGGTAAAAAGCAGCCAATCCGAAACCATCCAGTAGCCATAGTCCTGACGTCTTCCGGAAAGTTCGGGCTTCGTCACCGATTGTAACCCACCAACACAACGAGCCATTGAACAGAAAGTAAGGACATCTGTGTACACGGTAAACAGTTATCAACAACTGGAGAAGCGACACAAGAGCCACGTTCATAAGTTGTTGCCGCGCTATGTTCAAGAACGATGGACCAACTGGCGTAAATTCTATGAACGAAACTTGGCGGATGAAAGTTGAAATTCGTGGTCACACTAGATGAAGCGTATGTTTATTTAAGCGACTGCAACAAGAGCCGAGCCATTTTTACTACCCAAGGGGTTCTAAGGACTTCAGAAAATGAAAGGAAACGTTTTCAAAAGAGGATACAGCTACAACGGCAAGTTAACTTTACACAGAGTTGACTCAAAGGCAAAGTCAACGCCATGTTGCATCAGACTAACGTTCGAAGCCCCATATTTACCCGTGACATGTACGGTTTGTACGCTAGAGTTAAACAAGGTGTGGCCGCATCAATACAAGGCGTCGAGTCACACCGCCGCGTCATCTCGCCTGTTCCTGGAACGCATGCAAGAAGATACCGGAATCCGCTCCATTCCTTTCAGCGACATACACGTCAAGTGGCCGGACGCATCGTCTAAGGATTTGTGTGGCTTTGGCCTACTTAAACAGGCCCTCGGAAAGAGACGACCGCGAACAGTGGCAGGTCTTTGGAAAGCGTGTCAGCAGGAGTGGTTACGAAGTGATCTTGTGCGATCTGTTAACAAACACACCAAACACACATGTTTTTAGTAACGTTATCAAAAATAAACTAAAATAGAATTCGCCCAAGAGTCTTATCCAGGATTCTCAATCCACGATTTCTCCCTTCTCTGATCCTTCTACGCTTAATCCTTCACCCTTACAGACTTCTTTGAAACTTTACTCTCTCTCAATACCTTTTTTATGTACATTCCAATTCAGCAGCCTTCTTTGTTTCCCCCATTTCCCCAGATGAGGTTGCTTCTCGGAATCTGCCCTGTTATCATTATATCAGCATCCTCTGGTTTTGTTGTCCCCTTAACTCTTTCGCTTAATTTATCCATTTCGCAAGGTTCATATCCGTCCTGTCTTAAATTAGCGAGAATTATGTCAATTCGTAAGAGGTGAAGCTGCTAATTTCAGCAAATATCGACCTATTTCCATTTTGCCTACCTTCGCCAAAATTTTTGAAAATCTTTTTCAAGCTCGCTTATCTGCATATATCTTTTCCAATGCGTTTCTTTCCTTATCTCAACATGGTTTCTCTCCTAACCACAGCACCAGCACCATCAGCATGTCTATGAATTAACTTTATTCATTGTCTCTAAAATGTCCAACAAAAAGCCCGTTGTCTCATTGTTTATCGATTACATCAAAGCTTTTGACTCGATTCCCCGTAATCTCTTGCTTTATAAGCTTACTACATTTTTCGGTGTTCGTAACTTCCCCCTTTAGATTGGCTGTCCAATTTTCTCTGATAGACAATACATCCTTAGCCTCCATAATATAATTTCCCACACCATCACTCAGACTGGTAAAGTAAACGGTCTGATTGGAGTCCTTCAGGGCTCGACCTTATCACCGCTATTATTTAATCTTTTCATTAAAGATCTTTCTTTCTTATTGGTTCCTTTCTCCTTCATTCTATATGCAGATGAAGCCACAATTTCTTTTTCGGAAACATCTTTGACCTCAATCCAACAGACCGCCAATCAAGTCCTTGTTAAGCTTCACCATTGGAATTCCCCAATTAATCAACTTACGTTAAACTTAGCTAAAACTACACATTTTTTTTCATCAGCATAAAACCAATATAATACAGGAGATTTTATCCTCCTTTATAATTCTTCCCCTCTTAAACAAAGATCGCTAATGCTTTCCTATATTCTTGGTGTAAGTAAATAAATAAGTAAATAAATTGCCGAGTTCGCAAGAAAAGATCTTTCTGCCATGCTGTTTGTCAGAGTGGCATTCATTCTTGATGGAGTTTAATAATTAGGGACATAGTAAACTCAATGACAATATGACGAGACAATGTATGTATTTTAGAAATGCCCAATGTTCTACTCATAAAATTGCATCATTTCTAAAATTAATTGGACTTTTCATAAAAAAGAGATACACTTACCCTTTCAGTTTTTCCATGGTATTCCAAGTAGAAGCATCAAACTTCTTGCCAAGTAACGAACTCATAGATTCAAATCAAGCAAACATTTATTTCGCCAGATTAACTGCGTCAACCGACTTCATTTTAAATCCAATTGGCCTTGTATCAAAATAAATTACTGAAAATGTGTGCATTCGTTTAACGCCATTGTTGTTTCTTCCGTCGAACTACAACCAAATTCAATTTAAATACATTTGTTTTTAGCATTTCAAACGAATCTCATACAACTCTAAAATGTAAATCCATGTTCCTATTTAAAAACTAATTAATAAATATTGCTTACCTTCATCCGTTCTTGGTGCAGCATTTTCTAAATTAACCATCGAACGTTTAGAACGCTTATGAAAATTAGAAAGTTTTTTTTTCCCCGGTGGACCTTTCCAATTAAAAGCGGCATAGAGGGAGGCAGGGAAAATACTGTAATTTCAAAGATTCTTCTTATCACCCTTGGTGAAATATAAACTCATCTGTTTCTAGCTTTAATTTTTTTTTTAATAATTATGATCAGAAATATGTCTATAATTCTATGAGAAAATACCATTCTTAAAATATTCTTGTACCAAACGGAAAAACTAGATTGTCTACTTCACAAATATAGGAATAGTAACGCTATACGCTAACTATTTCAGAGAATATAGTAAATTAAAATAGGGGCATTCTTTTCTGGACATCTTCTAAATATTATAAATTTCTTAAATTAACTCGTTACGGATTGTGACCTCTTTTTTAGTACAACTTTACGATAAAAATTATTTTCAGCTCCATAAATTTTGTGTCTACGATTTCTGTGAAAATTAAAATACCATAACTTGTTTTCATTCATTCCATTGGTTAGAAGTATTTGAGGTTACATGGATTGGCATTAAATGAAATATGATGACAGACTGGATCACTTTTTTGAATGAGCTGTTATAATAAGTCATTATCTATTAAAACAAATTCATCCGAGTTGAATAGTGTTATATTCATTATTTTTTCTATTTTTCCGTCGATGAGAATAATTTTTCGCAATCGACAATGGATAATATCCATTCAAGCTATTTACTACCATTTCTGCCGCATAATTGGAGATTTTTGATAACGCTTTCCAGGCGTAAATCATTTTAATTCGATTTTAAAGCAATTTATGAAAATGATGCTAATTCAAGTATGAATACGTCCAAGTTCAGCTAAATAAATCGAAATAAATCTGATTATGGTCTAACACGAAAATAAAAAAATAGCCTCAGCAAGTTTAATAACTCAAAATTCAATAAATATTTATTTCACGATTAAGTCTATATGCTCAATTAAATGCAAAAGTCAAAATGGTTTCAAATATATTTTGTGAGCATAATTGCAGAGGAAAAAAAACGTGGATAGATGTGTATTTTTATATGGTGAATATCTAAAATGTTTCTTGGACATAAAGTGATTTGTAAATTACACATACATTACACTTTAATATAATACAAATTCCCAGAAGTTTCAAACTTTTTCATATTGTAGGGCCTGTATTTCTCTATAAAGCATGAATGATCTGATGCATCATTCTAAACGAATACTTTAACTAAACATACGTACATGAATCTGCAATTCATTATACTGCAGTGCTTCTTCTGTGGATGCTGGCCAAAAATCGTGTCTGGAGATCAAGTCCTAAAAATAAAGGTTGGTTGGTTTATTAGAATTTTTGGCGTCGACTACTAAGGTCATTTTGCGCCTTTTACACAAGTTACAGTCAACGACAAAAATATGGCTCGTTGAGGTGCTAGCAGAGAACAGTAGGTGCTAGAGACCTGTAAGAAGACGAAAAATCAAGAACAATAATGAGCAGTGCACACCAACCCTTCAGTATTACAATGTGTAAAGCTAAGGTGGGCAGTGAATTTAGGCAAACTGGATAGTAATGATTTCATCAGACACCTCTCTAAACACCAGTGACAAAAATATAGCTCGGTGCTGCTTTTATTCGAATAACAGGTAACATATCAGCGAAAAGATACATTTTTCTGTACACTAATAACCACTTGGCCCTCCATGTGCACTCGGCACTGCAATGAGCCGGTTTCGAATTGAGTGGTACAAGTTCTGCACGTATGTTTGCTGGATTGCCCCAGCACTTGTGGATTGTTTCAGTAAGCGCTTCCACTGTATCAAATTGTCTCCCACCGTCATACACCAAGCGAACCAGCTCTGCCCATAAGTTCACAGTAATCTGGGGAGCACATTCGTCCAGTCAAGACCATCAGTGGAAGTTTCCCAAGATACCCAATTGCTCCCTACACCACCACCAACTTGACGTCGCTTCCAGTCAAGTCCATTGGGACTATCAAGGTTGAAGTGGTTCTCATCAGAGAACACAACCTTGGTCCAATCTAGGTCCAAATTTGCATTTGCAAAGTTCAGTCTCCGCTTGCGATGTTGTGGTTTCAATGCGGGTACTCGTTTGATCTTTCTCCACCCAACAAGTTCACTGTTATGGAAGATTCGCTGCACGGTACGAAGATGCCTGAGGTCGATATGATTGTCTCGGCATATTTTCTTGCAAGAGGTGCGATTCCCCGCATTCAGAGATCGGATGATCCGTCTCTCAACTCTGACATCAAACAGGCGAGGTCGACCCAGTGAAAGCTTCTTACCATATTGGTCTGGATTTTTCAAGAAATCACACACCACATCACGGCTTCTATTTAAACGTTTACCGATTTCAGTGAAATTGAGTCCCGCTTCACGATACACCGTGATTGCGCTTTGCTCCTCTGAAGACAATCGCTTCTGACGAACCATTATTCACAAAATGAATACAAATCGCACGGAATGCAGCAACACAAATGTATAATACACCAATACTGAAGGAAGAATTCAGAATTGTTCCAACAACCCCCGTTAAAAACTTACTCCACCTATGTTTTCAACCTTTCCGGGTACGAGCTATATTTTTGTCACTGGTGTTTAGAGGGGTGTTTGATGAAATCATTATTATCTAATTTGCATAATTTCACTGCCCACTTTAGCTTTACATATTGTAATACCGAATGGTTGGTGTGTACTGGTTAATATTTTTCTTGACTTTTCCTCTTCATATAGGTCTCTACCACCCACTTTCTCTGCTAGAACCTCAACGAGCCATATTTTTGTCGTTAACTGTATATCTTTACGCAGCCCGGGACAAACACAAACATCCATGCCCACGGCGGGATTCGAACCCACAACCAGGTGGACTCGAGAACTAGAAAGCCTACGACTTAGCTTTCTCGGCCACCTGGCCAGCTAAAAATAAAGGACTGGTGGTTTTTGTTTTTTTTTTTAAATGGAATAGCACGTATACGGTGGCAGTTATTAAAATTATTTTTGTAGGAGATTAATGTGCGAAGGCAGGAATTTGTTTGATGCGTTTCCTTGTGTTTGGCGGACGTATCTTTTTTCGATTGCACGTGCCGTCACGTAGAACTGTGTCACTGTATTCGGGTGATAAACGCATCCCATTTTAAAAATAATCAGTCCTTTTTGGGACATCCTGTATCATCTGAATAATCCAGGCTAGGATGTGTGGTTCCTCAACTTCACAGCTTCAAAATTGAAAAGATCATTTCCATGCTGAATGCTACAGTGCTCTGCCATGTCGAAGAGAATTTTCAAAAGTCCGCATGATAATACAGATAGATGAAGCATAACATTCTCCACGTTATGTAAACATTCAACATTCCTCGATCTACAGTGTCCTTTGTAAAATAAAAACCAACCTCTTGTCCACAACAATTTATTGAGTATTCCGCTGAATGATGGGGGTATTCCGCTACAAGGTAACCGAAATGCGCATTTGGTTAAATTCGGACTAGAGGTTGGTTTTTCTTCTTCTACATTGTTTTCATCCACATGTATTACCATCTTGACCATAGATCCTTATTGCTTATGGTCAATAAGCAACTGTCTATAATCATCCAGAGTAACAAACAAGTCGCTAACGTAAATCACCGCTATATTCAATACAAAATACAGCGTGTCCACATGTCCACAAAAGGTCTGACACATTTTATGTGTGTATTACCAAAAACTAATAAACAAAAATGGATTTCAATATATGAAACTGAACTGAAAAAGTTTATTAAACCAAGTTAATGGACCCCAACCTGCGCTCCTTGGGTCACACGGACGATATCCAGGTGATAATCAATTTCTTCCCATGTTCTTTTGAGCATATCGACAACCACCTTGTTATTTCATCCCATGGTAAATAAAACCTTGTTGTGGAAAAGCGGTTGGCTTCTTGTGTTTTACTGAAATCACTTACTGTGACTGCTTCATTGCACTTTTTTGATGACAAGTTGCCACTCCCAGAACGATGGGATATTCCAAGATGTCATCACGCCCAAGTTACCCAGAACTCGTTCGAGGAGAATTCTGAAAAAAAAAAATCCGTAAATGGAGTGCCTACCATATTCATCCAATCACATCTATAATACTGTACCTAGAAAAATAAGGCAGCTGTGGGCAACTATACAGACAGTTCGAGTTAACGTATCTCCGGACGTCTTCCATTTAGTCATGCTGAATTGCTGCAATTTGCCAATCCTAGGGCCCTATCCCATGAGTTTTGACAATCAATGTAAACCCACTTACCTTAATACCTGGGTTTCTTTATACGATTAGCCTCGGATATCAGTCCTTACTTGCCACTATATGAGGAAAAAATATAAAATTCTGATTCCCATTCAAAATTCCCCCACCCCCTTGGTAGTTAAATCATTGTACGTAATTCCATTTTATTCTTATGGATTCAAAACCCAAATGGATCTTTCTAATAGAATGCTAAAATGTCACATACGTTTTACTTACATGTATAAGAAACAAAGAGAGCATTCCATAATGCTAATGTTTGCTGCATATCCTCCTTCTAATCAAACACATCAAACATAATAAAACAAAATTGTTAAATAGGCAGTTTTACTATCCTGATAGAGAAACAATTGTTTTCAAAGCAATAGGCCAAAAAATGCCACATCTTTAAAAGGACTGCCCCTTGTTAGACTATTGACTGGCATTGGATCTTGGATGATTGCAACAGATCGCCAGATCCAATGGAACTTTATACATGTACAGTTAAATCTAACAGATGGGAAGGTAATTACTAGACAGAAATCAAACAAAGCTACAGTTTGGATAGTTTATTAAATGGGTGCTCCATGATGATCTGTGTAGTTTTCAATGAGTACATTGGGACTACTGTACATCTTTGAATGGTTCAAACTGCATAACTTTCAAGAAGACTTTTTGATAGGATTTATACAGGCCTTACAATACAATATAGTTCAAAAATAAGTAAAAAAAATTTTTGACAACTAGTTTCGGCATTTATTCCTGCCTTTTTCAAGTCTACATATGAGAGGAATTACAGCAGTTACACAATATGTAAGGTACAAGGATTACAATGATTGGGTGATGAGATCACCAATTACAAAGGACAATTTATTACTAGACTATTTTTGTCTCTTTTTGGTCATCATATACAGAACATGGAAAGGTACGAGTCTGTATTCTATCAATCTCGGTTTTCAATGGCAACAAAATTCTTTATTGCATTAAGACTATTTCCTATTATACCATTTTAGCAGACCTAGTATAACTGAAGATGGTATAATAATGAAACACATCTTAATACAATTAAGAAGTTTGTTGCCATTGGAAATCAAGTCTCTGCATTCATTCGAATATGTATGGTTCTATCAACCTCGTTTACTCAAATATGTTATAGGCACACTCATGATGGTGCATTTGTACTAAGCACCTAAGTTCTCTTGAATAATCTGTTAGTTCATGTGCAGCAGTACCTTATTATTGCACGACATCGGTGATTTTTATTTATTTATTATTTTAAAATAAATACATTTTTTGACTGAAGGAAATTTATTTCTAAAGTGATGGTAATTTTTTTCCCTTCAAATACAGAAATGTCAAATGGGGTCAAATAAACATATCAAAAGTAAATGATTTTTTTTTAGATTAATTTTTTTTTTTAGATTATCCTTAAATAAAGAGCTTATATATCATTACTATTTAAGTGTCAATGCCCAAAGACTAAATGTGATCATATTGTTTTTGAAATTTTAATGTTTATACAAAAAATACACATTGTAAAAAGTAAAATATTTTTGCTAACTACTAATATTAAACAAACTTATCAAATATGTGAGTGATGAATAAGGCCAAATACGGTCATATCATGTGTATTTTAATTATATTAATGACACCATTGATGTTCACGCCTATTTGTAATTATAAATTTAACTATGAGATATCTGCAATTGAAAAATATTTTTAAAAGAGAAAAAATAGACATTATAAAAAGTAAAATATTCTTGCTAACCACACATATTAAGCAAACTTATCAAAAGTTAAAATGCTTCATTAAAAAAAGATTATTTCTTTTTTCAACAAATGTCTTAGAAAACTTTCCTCAATCAAAAATTTTTATACTTATTTCTTATTTTTAATTTCCATGGCCACAAGCCTAAATATTGTCATATTATTTTATATTTTTAATTATATAAAGAAAATGTTGGCATTCATGCATATTATTTGTAATTATAAAGATTTAATTGGAGAAAATTTGGATTTGAAAAAGTTTTATGTGCAAAACTCCAAAGAAAAAAGTTTTATGGCAAAACTCCAAAGAAAAATGTTTTTCAGTGCTCACCTCTGGGCACTAGTACAAGTGTGCCATTTACCACTGCGTTATTTTCTGTAGATCCCCCATTATAAATGAAGTTAACTGGTACAAAAATGATATTAGAAAAGAGAAGACAAAATCAAGAATTTTCACAGAAACAGTTGACATTTATTTGCATGAATGTTTCACCTATACACATAATTTATTGCAATAAATATAAGAAACTTCAATTACAGTTAAGTTTGTCTATGTCCAGTTGACATTCAGTAATTTTTTTTTTATATAACAATGTCTAAATTGAATATTATACATTTGAACAAAAAAAAAAGGATTAAAGAAAACATTTTTTTGTCCTTTTTTATTATTATTTTTTTTTTGTTTTCTGTTTTCAATGAATTATGAAGTCTGTACAGTTTCATTTAAGAATGTCATTTCTTGCTGGGGAAAATAATTTTAAACAATAAATAAAGAGAAAAAGTGTAGGAGAAGAGGGGTCCTAAAATCATTATCTAAAACAATATACAGAAAAAAAAGTCCCTGCTCCCAAAAGAAAAGGAAAAAGTGACTGAAAAGTCCTCTGTTGGTAGCCATAGGGTTTGTTTGAGGTTCACAAACAAACAGTGAACTTATTTATAATAGAATGAAGGAAGGGGAAAAAATCACACACTCATTCTCATCATTATCATTTATCCATAACAACGATTAACACAATTGTAATAAAACCATTTGTACATTAAAAAAAAATAAAATAAACTTAACAGTAGCATTTATTCTTAATTTATTGTTGCTGCTAATAATTAATGTTATTAAATGCTTAGTATTAAATAGAGAAGGATCAATAGAGATCTTTGGAAGGGATTAGGGGAGGACAGGGAAGAGCTGGTATGGTTAAAACATTTTTTTTTTTTTTTTTTTTAATATTTTAATGCAGTTTTTTGTATTTTTAAAAAGGTTTTAAAGAAAATTTTTAAACAGCTTCTATACTTTTTTTTTCATCTTTTACTTTAAATAATAAAGGAATCTGGTTACAAATAAATTAATAAATAAATAAATGATAAAGAAACAAACTAATTTTAAAAACATGTATATGTAATATCTATGGAATATACATAAAAAGATAAAAATATAAATATATAAAGGGTTAGCTTTAATAACAGTTTCACTTTCTTGATTTTGAATAATAATAATAATAAAAAAAAAAAACAATGACTAGATTTTTTTTTAAGTTTTTGAATTAATTTTTCACAATACTGATATTTTTTTAGATTTTACATTTATATTTCAACAGGTAGCTTTGGAACAAACAGCTCAACCAACCTTTTACTCTTAACTTGTGTCAACATCCATAAACACAAATCTGAACAAAAATAAAAAAGAATAAATTACAGAGAGGTATTTTTTACATGCCTAATAGACTCTCACTCTCTATTTCCCCCATTGATTTACAAAAATAACATTAACATGTTTCATAACACAGGTAAATTTTCTTTGCAACAGTTTTTAATTTGTAATTTGGTTGAAAGAAAAAAAAATCCTTTAGATAAAACAACAAAAATATAAATGATTTTTTACAATATACAATCTGTTTGGAAATAAATAAGTTGTTGTTTTTTTTCCAAAGCTATAAATGTACAGTTAAAAATCTGTTTAAATAAACGAGTGCTCAGCACTTTCCAATATACTTTGTATAACAAATACTATATGGAGAAAACAAAAAAGCACAACAAAATAACTAAATAAAAATTCAAGACTTCATTAATTTTTCAACCATAAAAAGTAAAATAATTAAATGCGTTGTTTGTAATAATTAATGAAGGGTTTTTTTTTTTTTCTGTAAAATTCTTTGGCAACATACAAAGACTACACATTGATGAACTGGCATTGTTTTCCCTCATTTAAGAAGCAAATCTCATATACTACAGAGAAACAACAGGTTATTTTTCTTCTTCGTTATTTTAATAGATTAATTCTACACCATCAAGAAAAATTTTTAAATAAACATAATAAAAATGATCAATAAAATTGTTTTCGAAATTTTTTTCCTCTTAATCTGACAAATATAGTTTTAAATATTTGCTTTCTTTTATGAACTGGAAGAAACGTTTTATGCAATTTAACAGTTATGAATAGCAAAGTTTTAATGAATGATATTTTGACTTGGAAGAACATTTGATTATTAATACAGTATTTACTTTTCTAGCTTAAGATTGGAGGAAATGAAGAGAAAAAAAGTCATCATCATTATATGATAGAGCAGAATTAATTTCATGACTTTCAAAGTCAATATTTTTATCCTCATTCTAAACTCAACATGAAGAGAGATTTATTTTCCTTATCAACGAATCAGTCAATCAGATTATGCACATAAAATTAGCTCCAAATATACAGAAACTGATGAGTAAATCATCACTGCAACTTGTTCTACAAATTGTTAATAATAATATTTACTTATATAAATAAGTAAAAACAAAAATATATACATCAAATCATGGTCTAATAACAACACTAGGTCATAATAAAACAAATGCAATGAAAATAAAACTTTAAATTAAGTTTCAGTAGAAATCACCTTAAAGTTAGCTTTTACAAAAGATAGGAAATAGTAAAGGTTTCACCTTCGTAAACAAGCCTTAAAACGACTTTTCTCCTCATTATTCCAAGTCATCAAAAATATTCATTAATGAAGACCTGAAATTTATATACCATGAACGAAAGAACATTTTATCATCAATAAAGCATACTTTAAACTGACAATGTATTTTCACAATATGAAAACACCAATGAATTTCATTCATTCATGATTAATGCGTAGAAGCGAAATCATATAGTAATAACAATGAATGATGAAGAAATAATGAAGATGGATGATAACCTTGTGAAGCGAGATTAATAATTCCATACAAAGTTAAAAAGGGGGAAAAAATAAATCCCAAGAGTCAAATAAAGACTGCAGGACCAACAAAATGTAATGATGGTTTGTTGCAACAAGAAGGAAAACGAGAATGGCAAATGGAACCACTTTGACATCAAGTTCATTCAGGCCACTAACAGTCACTAAACAAATAAGAGAATAAGCAATATTAAATAGAAATGATCCAGAAGAATAAACAAGTTTAATGATTCAAATTAAGTTCTTAATTAAAACAAAACTATAATAATTATACTTCTTTAAAGGGCCAAAACAATTTTAGTTAATAATAATTAATAATCAGTTACAGTATTCCACAAAAGAGGACGCTGAGGCTTACATAATTCCTAAAAACACTACTGCTGGGAATAAATGAATGTACAAGTGTAGTCATATGCCACAGTGCCCCCTTTCTGGGAAATCCCCCATCTCGATTGTCAACAAATCTCTAAATATGAAAAGCAATCATTTAATCATTTGATGTCCATGGGCACTACGGGATTTTTATTCTTTAAAAAATCCATCTTCCTTGAGACTTGGAAGAAGGAATGAAAAATTTATTTTTCATTATCAGCATACATATGCTGCACATTAACAACTCACACGAATTATACACTAAAAATTAATACAATATTAAAATTCACAGTGTGTATGTACACTACTTTCTGTACATGTATGTATAAATCATTGGCATATTTTCTTGGAAGTACAAGGACAATTAATAAGAAAAACAAGAAATGAAAGTGAGAGATAAAAGAAAAGTTTATGCAAAGATCTCTTAAGAGAGGAACCTCTTGAAAATAAATGAAGAAAACAAACAAACAAACAAAAATTATCAAAAATCGCTAAAATCTTTGATTTTCTTCATTTGGAATTGTAATTCCGAAAATTCAGTTTGTGTAGTAGTAGTTGGTGAGAATTTTACACAATGAATCCTGCAACCTGTACACACAAAGAGCTAATCAGAAGGAACAATGTTGTTTGAGATTATTGGAAATAATCCAACTTCTAGATTCCAATTGTTTTGGCAAAAATGAATTGGAAATCTATCAAGTTTATGTGAAGAGAAATACATATGAATAAGAGAAGAGACGCCTGCAAATTTCATGGAAATGAGCTCACAAAGACCAATGAGATGAAACATTCAAATGTTTTTAAAGTGAAGGGAATAAACTTAAAATGAATTTAAAAAAAAGAGACTAGATGAAAAAATATATTATTTTTAATCATAATTTAAAAAAAGATTATATATACAATAATCAAGATTTTTTTTTTCTTTACGTGTGGTAAAAAAACTCTGATGGGTATTTTTTAGTACATTTTTTATTTTGCCTGAGAACACCCAGATGATAATACTTGCCAACTGTATATTCATCACTAGATCTGCTTCATGATAAACCATTCTTTTATCTATCATTTATCTCGTAATTCTTGTCAGTTACTAAAGACTGGCATGTACCCTCACATCTTCAGGGACGGGAGAAAGACATATTGGGAAGGGGAATTTCACATTAACTATCACAGATGGTTTTGTTGTGTAATTTTTTTCTTCTTAAAAAAAAGATATCCAAATAATAAAATAAAATGTATTTCAAGCACTACTTATTTGAGTCAATGTTTATAAGAGATGTTCTCTCAAAGCATTCATTATAAATCAAAAAGAAAAATGCCTAAATTTAAAAAATATATATATTCATTCCAAAAAAAAACAAAAACAAAAAAAAAACTACAATATTTTATATTTAAGAGAGTAAAAAGAAAAAAATGCCATGTTAAAATCCATATAATGATCTAGCATTGAAGAACATCTACACAGATAAGCTGTTGTAGCACAGCAACTAAATGCATAGGTAAAGTTCAGATTTTTTTCTTCAAAATCACATTCCTTGTGGTGTGTCAGTAAAAATATTAAGTTTTTCCTCCTTTCACTTCGATTTAAATGGGGGAAAATTTCCCTTATTTTTTTTTATTTTTTTTTTTTTTTTTGTATTTTCTTATTTTGTTAAGAAAAAGAAAGGAAAAGAAAAAACAAACATTTGAGAAGCCCATTACAGGTAAAAAAATCCCTTAATTTTCACACAAAACCCCAAAATGAAAACTTATCTTCATATATAAAAGTAATATATGACCTCTGTTTTTTGTGACAATGTTGGACTTGTTTTTCATAATTTTTAATCATGTGAAGTGAAGAAAATACAACTTTAAAAGTGTTAGTTTTTTTTTTGGTCTCTTTTTCACGTTTCTCAATCAAAATACATTTTTAATCTTGTTTACAAGAAAACCAGTTTAATTATTTACGAATATTGCAGAATGCAATTTGCATAATTTGAATTTATAAAGAAAGATTAAACGCCGATTATATGAACAACTTTGTTAGTAATTCAATTAAAAGCTTTGAACAATATTCAAAAAGTTTTTTTTCCCCCTCAATTAACATATCAAGTTCTCTTTATATTCATTCACAATATGCACAATTTTATTTTCCCTTATTAGTTTTATTCAGTTTTCTTGTCTGTATTTAAAAAAAAAATCCCGTATCTCTTTAAGATTTCGTTTATATTTCATTATTAATTTTTTTAAAACCAATCAACACTTCAATTAAATGCTTTCCAATGACAAAAGAAAAAACTTATTTTGATATACTGGCGTGGCAAAGAAACAGCTCCAAGAATTTTAAAAAATTTCTGCTTAAAATACCAAAAAAATAAGGAAAAGTTAAATCAAAATACAAAACAAAAAAGGCAGTTATTTTTTTTTCCTTAAACATTTATTAATAATAATTATTCAACACTCACTTTATTTTATATTAAAAAATAAAATTTAAGAAGGAATCTTTTGAATGCCACATTCAAAGCATTATTTAACATTGGCTGGCCTCTAAGCCAACGAAGCTCAAACGAGTTTAAGAATGACAAAACTACAATGAGAAAGGGAAGATGTATGGCATTATGTTAATTATTTTTAATTTTAATCTTTTTTTTGAATTTTTAAATATTTGTTTGCTTATTTCTGTGACCCAGAATGGCATAGAATTGAGAAAAAGATGCTGTGGGTTACTTCTCTACAAAGGAAGTTATGTCTGCTTCTGTCTATCTCAGAAAGGGCCTGAGTTATTATTAGAAGTGCTCATACTGGAGGGATCAGGCTTTATTTGGGTGTTGCCACTTACCACCATTGAGGGCTCGGTATTACGGCGCTTAATCTTGCTTTTAATTTTTTTGAGCATTGTTGCCTAGAGAGAACAATAAATTGTCATGAGTCTTCAAGCAGAGAACTTTAATTTTACTAAATCCTAAAAATCTTCAATAAGAATCAAAACATCCAAAAATAAATGCATATACACGGAAGAGCAATTGAATTAGAGACAGCTGGCATTATGCAAATGTGGCATTGTGGGCGGTCCTGGCAAACAGAAACTGAATAAAGTAAGCAGCGATTCAACAATCTAAGGAGTGATGCGGCAGGAATCAGCAATAGTCAGAAGGAGTATGGGTAAGTAAAATGATGCTTATTCATCAAAGCACATTTGATAGTGGGCAAATTGTCAGGGCCCATCTTTAAAGTCGTGGAGGCACTGAGATTTTCATGTACTGTGAGTACGTCTATGCTGGCAAAACTATCCCTGAAAGGGCCAAATGCCGTGGACATCTACATGTGGAGGAGAAGGGTTGTTTTCGGCTTGCTCGCATCATAACGATGGATGGACAGGCCACAGTACAACAGATCACTCTGCAATTTAATGCTGGTGTACAGAAATATATATGCAGCCATATCATCTAGAACCATCTCCATCATCCTGCGCAGGTATCTCTGCTGAATGTATCACAGGCCACAATAAATAGCGTGGGTATGAGAACATCGCCACTGAACCCTAGACGTGTGGAAAAAGTTTGCCTGAACTGATGAGTCGAGATTCACATGGGTACATGGCGATGGCAGATTATGTATATGGCACAAACTATGTGAAGCGATGGACCCTTCTTGCCAGCAGAGTACTCTTTCATTGCGTGGACGGAAATGGAACTCCTCGTACATGTGACATCATCCCTCATGGGTGAATGTTACCAGGATATCCTTGACAATCATGTGCTCCCGTTTGCACGTCTTTAGCATCCTGATGAAGATTTCTTCCTTCAACAAAACAATGCACCATACCATCACTCCCAAATTGTATCCGGATGGCTGGATGAACACTCCACAGACGTGACCTCGTTTCCTTTGCCAGCTTGGTCATCTGACCTCAATGCCATCGAGGACATCTGAGATGTCATCAAGCCTCAGACCCAGCCCCCCCCCCCTCCATCACATCTTCGTGAACTGTGGGAGTTTGTTCAGGGGTCGTGGGTTCTTATGATTTCCGGTGCCTTGTTGAGTCCATGCCAAGAAGAATCAACATCGTAAGGTGGTTCTACACGATACTAGACAGGTATCTCTAATTCAATTGCTGCTCAATATTTGTACATATTACATAAATACATGTACTAATAAAATGAAAGCATTTGAACAGTTATGATTATGGCAAGGTCAAAATCACAATATGCTTTCAATAATAATATGTTAAAAAAGCAATCTTTTCAGTCATACAATTTTTCAGAGAGATAAAAGTCAGATGCACTATTTACCTTAAGCGCTGATTTTAAGACTACTACTTCTCCTGGATTTTGAATCCAAGGTTCACCATCTACTTGAACAGGGACTTCGGAATTTAATCGAATTTTTAACTGAAATGATTGTCAAAAATGCAAACTTAAAATCTCAACTTAAATATGCCAAGAATCTTTACTAAAGAAATATCGAAAAGTGTCGAGTTAAATTTAGGAATAATAAAATCTTACTGAATGATTAAGTGTCTCAGATTACAAAGTAACAAGTGAAGAAATTTTTTTTCTTCAAAAATAACGCTTATGTCAAAATTAGGTACACATAGCGCCATCTCTTAAGCAAACAATTAAACACAAGCCAATTCTATTTCATATTAATCCCCCCTTTGGATTTTTTGAAAATTTTTTTAGATTCATGCATTGTCACCTACTTTACGTATGTGTACAAAATTTCAGCAAGATTGGACTAGTGGAAGGGGTTGAAATATTGATCACAAGATTTCATCCATCAAATATGATGCACATGGCGAAAGTTATATAAGCGTTGTAAAAAGTTCTCTCAAATCTCAGACCAGTTTTCCAAATATTTTTATTTTTATTTTATTGAAACCACTCAAATGAAATTATTTATCATTTAATTAATCTGACAGTCCATTCAGCTTATCTGAACCCACTGAACTTATTTGCTGAAGTTTGTGGTGCCCAACTATGAAATTTAGATACAGTCACCAAGCTGTTTATTCAGACTTGAACACTGCTCTTTCTTGTTTCAGCACGACAATGCACTTGCCGTAAAACCAAGGACCATAATTTCATGGTTTGAAAATATGAAGGTGGAAGGGCTCACCTAGCGAGCCTAATGTTCCAAACTCAAACTTATTGAACATTTCTGGGATCAGCTAGAGTCGTTTGTGTGCCAGACCTATTCAACCAAATTCCACTCTTTCACTGTTTGCAATACTGTTTGGAGGAATATTCCAGTGAACTAAAGAAATGAACGAAAATTAATGGAAAGCTCATTCTGGATAATAACAGCTGTGCAGTTTCTAGCTGTTGTAAAAGCAAAAGAGTCTGACCTACTGTTAGACAGTTTGCGATTTTTCATACGAAAATCAAAAAATACAAAAACGAAAAATAAACACGACATTTAAAATTTTTTCGTTTAACATGGATTTTTCGTTTTCTTCTATCCACTTTCGTAACAGAATTTTCCAAGATTTTTGTAGGGAATTTCATATGGAATTTTTTTATGATGAAACAAGTGCACATTTATCTATGCATCAGCTCATTTGTGCTTTGAGATGATTCATAATGGACGCAGAACTCCTTACTTTTAATAACCATGGCTCCGTTGAAGAACAGCTTGAACAGCATAATAATCCTATTAAATAAACAGAAATTACCTACTACAGTAGCTTAAGTAAAATGTTGATAAATGTATATTCTAAAATGTCCGTAACTAATTTTCATAACGAATGGAAGAACTCATTTTGAACAAGGCCGAATGAACAAGGCAAGGGAAACAAATTTTCATTTCTTAAAAATGAAAACTCTGTTTAGTGCACACAGCGCAACTCGTTTGACAAAAACAAAAAATAAGCATGAGCAAATACGAAATTGACACTTAAATTATTTTGTTTTCATATGTTTTTGATTTTTGTACACAAAATCGCAAACCGTCTATTAACTCTATAGTTGTAATGTCATAAAGTATCAGCAGTGACTGTCTTGAGAATTTTGAATATATAATATAGACTGATCACATATATTAACAAAAATTTATCATAAACCGCTCTGATTTCAAACCATTATAAATGAAAGTGTAAGTTCCAGTTTTTAACATGTATTTAATCAACTTTTTTTTATTTATGCTTTTGCAAATCAATATACCATACTTGAACAATATACGTACATGGCCACCTTGTGCAATACGAATGGCACTTCTTAAACCACTCTGAATTTGACCTAAATGGACAACTCCAGTCACTCCCACAAGTTCCAGCATTCCATCATAATGTGTTGGCTTTAAAAATTGTGCTTCTTTTTCTGGACCCCAGGGATTTGCTCCAGAGCCCCAACTGAAAGGTATCAACATCCAAATCATTATAATAAAAATCAATTTTGCAAACAATAACAGAAGAACTGTTAAGTTTAGGTATATATAATGCTAATATCTAAAATAAATTTTATATAAAGGGTGCCCCAAAATGAACTGATATTTTGAATTTGCCACCATTTTTTTCGTGGTACAACCAGAGTAGAGATTTTTATATGCTGTCATTATTAAACATTGAGGTTAAATTATGCAAAACTACACAATCGAACAATGCGTAGAAATTGTAAAAATCCACTTCAAAAATGGGAAAATTTTACGAAAACTGTTTCCAGCAAGGTGACGTGAATTGGCCAACAAGATCATGTGATTTGACACCATTAGACTTTTTTCTCTGGGGTTATTTTAACCTCTTCGCGACCAGCTTAAATTTTGAAGAATACTCCCAGGACCAGATTTTATGTACTATCTGCCAAACCAATGACGAACGTGCATTCGTCATGTACAATTTTGTAAGAATATTTTTGTTTCAAAATCAGTATTTATTTCAAAATTAGGATCTTCGGCATCAGTACTTACATCGACATAATCATAATCATCCATTTTTTACAAAAAAGGAGCAAAAACCATATAAAAAGGGTGCAAATACGATGTATAACGGTGTTGAAGTAAGCAATCAAAAAATAAACGCAATGGTTCCATCTATCGACAGGAAAAAGGACCCATAAAAGAATAAACTATTCCAAATGATTTTATTTTTTCATTCCTGAAAAACCACATTTTCATTTGGTTAATAGAATTAATAACTGAAAATGACGAACGCATGTTCGTCACTGGTCGTGAAGAGGTTAAGGATAAAGTGTACGTCAATAAACCACAAACCACTGAGGACCTCAAAGATGAAATTCATGACACAACATTGCCGAAATTTCCCAGCAACATTATTTTATGTCAACATGTTACGGAAAATTTCCTCAAAAGAGTGAATTGGTGCTACCAAGGCTAGTGCGTCATTTGTCAGATGTTTTCTATCACGCATAATCTCCGTGTTTTTACTTTCTAATAAAGCAAAAATAATATAATTTTCCAATAAAAAATGTGTTTCATTAAAAAATTAAAATGTCAGCTCATTTTGGGACAACCTTTAAAAAAAAATTAGTCATAAATGAGAACATAAACAAAGGTAAGGTTAGGTTGGATTTCCCAAACAACTGTGGAAAGGCAGCTTTGCTTGTGTTCTCATTTATAAAGATTGGTTTCCAGAACTTTTTTTATTACTTTATACAATGTTCTAATGAAAAAGATGTCGAGTCTTAAGATTAAGTTGCATTCATATACTCTTATGTAAACTCAAAATAAGGAATTCTTACCTAAGAATGTTTAGAATTATGATGCCTTCTACTTGTGGCAAATCTATGGGTTTACCATCAACTTCTATTTTAATTACTTTATGTAAATCTTTATACGTTTTTCTGCTCACCATTTTTCTTAAACCCATTTTCACATAAACTCCTTTATTATGCAATCTAGAAAAAAAATCAAGCATAAATAAACATGATATTGTAAATTAAATTAAGCCATTCAATAAATGCAAAATACATCTATCCTTGTTTATCATGTACGCATGGTTCCAAAAAAACACAATGATAAATGAATATAGTAGATTCTCGATATAATGAACCTTAGATATAAAGAACGCCTCATCATAACGAACAGAGTAGCTGGTCCCAACCAAATTGCCTATACATCTTATGTATTTAGCTTCTTGATATAACGAACCCTGATATCATTATTATTATTATTGAAATTAAGCACACCATAAGGCGTAAATTGATAAGAATAACAGTCAAAGTCATGAAGGCTAAGTACCCTTGTCAATAAAATAACTATTTAGTTGAGTTTTAAAATGACGACACGATAAACGGCAAACTTGAGCTGTGCACTCTAGTGGGAGACGCCTTATTTCTAGCAGGAGATCATTCCAAACTCGTATCGCATTATAAGGGAAATGCCGGTCTCGATAAATAGTTGTCATAAAAGGTATTTGGAACTTCTCATATCTAGTTGAACGGAGACCAAGTTCTGTACTTAACCAATGACGTACAAACGCAATCGGGTGATCATCGCATCGAACCGCATTAGACAGTTCAGACAACAATCCTATTTTCCTTATAGCCTCAAGTGTAGGCAACTTATAATGTAAACAAGTAGAACTTATGGCTTGATACTTGGAAAGATTAAAGGCCATGCGGATAATGTTATTGTAGGCAACAGTAATGCAGTGTAATTAGCATTCTTTCGCACTTCCCCAGAATATCACACAGTATTCCAACATTGGACGTATTACTGTTAAAATATACCTTGCCATATCCTTATGCGATAGATACGGTCGTATACACTTTATCAAATATAATTTTCGGTGGAAATCAATGACAATTCGTTCCGCTAATACATTAAATTGCAACTTAGCATCGAAAGAGATCCCTAAGATTTTGATGGTATTACCACTCAGATCATCCTTAGAGGTTATGAAGACAACGGTTTTGTCCTTATTTAGAGACAACCCACGCTTTGTATACCAAAGATGCAAATGTCTTATATCCTCATCCAAATTGGACAAAGTTTTTGTTAGATCCTGCGGATGAAAAGTCGCATACATAAAATTATCATCGACGTAACTAAGAATGCACAAGTTAAACGGATGGTTATACACTGGAGCTGTTGCAACCGCATACATAAGGGGACCCAGAGTGGAACCTTGAATAATACCTCTGCTGGATGGTTTTGTAATAAGTATCTGCCATTGTATTTGGTTTGTACGATCTGTAAGATAATCCTTGATCAAAGCATTATAAGGTTCGGCGACACCAAAGGTGCGCAGGTCCTGCTGTAATTGATCCCTGGAGATGGTGTCAAACGCCTTTGAAATGTCTGTCTGGGCAATTATAAATTTCTGTCCTTTATCAAGTGATTCAACAGCCTCTGTATATAGTTTAATAGGGATCCATAAAACACTCCGACCGGGCCGGCTGCCATACGGTTGGGCTGGAATTTTTGACCACAAGTATCTTACTAAGTCAGAAAATATCAATTTTTCAACAATCTTTGTTAGAGGTGATAGTGTCGTTATTGGCCGATAGTTGGCCACTTGATCTTGGCAGCCGGACTTAAACACTGGTATTATATGTGATTGCTTTAATTTCAAGGGGAACTTCTGCTGAGCAATAATGTTCAAACATAATTGCTTAATTTTATCAACCCCATACATGTCTAACTGCTTGAGACAACACGATGGGATACACCCATGCCCTTTAACATCCTTGAGTTTCAAATTGTTAATAATTAATTTCAGCTGATATCCCTCCGGTATACTGGGGCACGGGGACAGTTCATCAGTTATAACTGGATCCATGATTATAGAGCTAGGGATTGGGATACCCGTTGGATCGTTAATCCAATCTAGATAAATGACACACTTATCATTTGGGAATTTATTATTTGCCCTCGGCGATACATGTCGAATTACCCGCCACAGACGGGGCGATTTAGCATTTTCTTTAATAAACGAACGCTTAGCCTGGCCAAATAACTCTTTTACAGGCCTTAACTGCTTCTTTATATTCCAATAAGTTCATATCACTCATATTCTCTTGGTATGCCCGATATTTATTCCTTTTGCATTTCCAATAAGCAAGCGTTGTTTGGTTCCACCAATATTTAGTCTTACATTTAATACTAGCAAATCTCTGTCTAATTGTAAGGCCAGCATTCACGGCACTTCTCAAAACCATATCTTGTAACAAGAGTGACTGCACATTCACATCAGTAGAGGTCGTAAACAAGTCCCAATTTTGCTGTCGAACATAGGCACGATACAAATTTCAATCAACACTCTCAGTAATTATGCTGCATTGATAATCACCTTGCTGGCATTGGCTATCCATCACGTTCACTAAAGGGGATACCAAAAATGCCAGGTGTTCACTACCAAGAAACGTAGTTAAAATGGGTTCAGAATATTGAAGTAAAAAAAGATATATCGGAAAGGGTAGGGATCATAATACTGTTCTTACTAACGAAGTGATGGTGGCTTTACAGTATAAAAGGTGGACAACAGAATTATCGACTAGATTCGCCATTTATTCCCGGCTTCTTCAGGATACACAACAAGAGGCTCGCAGGCCTTTATATACAGAAAATTTCGGTACAGAATAAGCAATGAGCGTGGAAAGAAAGAAAGAAAAAAAAGGTGACCAATAAGGAATAAAAGGAGAAGGCCAATGGGGGTAAAATATACACAAAGTACAAAAAAAAAAAAAAAGAAGAGAGGGGGGTCGCGACATTCGCGGACCGAAAAGAGAGACTATATCCGGTTATCAAAAGGACAAGGGATACAAGTGAAGTATAAAGTAGAAAATACAAAAAATACAAAAAATTACAATAAAATAAAGAATATATTTATACAAATAATAACATTAAAACCGGTAAAAGAACGGCCAAACCGATTTCATCAGCATCCTAGATATGCTCGATGGGATTCATGTCAGGGCTCCGGGCTGGCCAGCTCAGTCGTTGGACCTCTCCTGCATGCTCCTCTAACCATTCGCGGACGACATTGGAGCGATGTGGTGGAGCATTGTCATCTTGAAAGACTACTACGTCGCCAGGTTGTTGAAATGTCAAAAACGGGTGCAGATGGTCTCCGATGAGTGGACCATTCAACGTTTGGTCCAGGATAACCAGAGGGCCCATTCCAAATCAGGAAAATGCACCCCAGACCATCACTGACGCCCCACCACTCTGCACCACCACCTGTTGGCATGCGTGATCCATCGTTTAGTGAGGTCTGCGCCACACAAGGTGTCTCCCATCAGCATGGTACAGTTGATATCGTGACTCATCAGACCATATGACGTTACGCCACTGTTTCGTGCACACTGTGCAAAAAGTGTGCACGAAAGTGTAAATCCACCCATGTGGGTGCATTTCGGTAAAAATCATAAACGTTTCGCAAAAAGCGTGCACGAAAGTGTAAATCCACCCATTTGGGTGACTTTCGGTCCAGCCATTGACACCCATGTAGGGCGACGGCTGCCAAACCCGAGGGCATGCAGATTCCGACGGATTGTCCACCAAAAGACGTTTCTAGTGCGGCCAGTATTGAACTGGTGTGTGATTTGCTGCACTGTTGCGCTCCTGTCTCTCTGAATCATTCGTCCCAGGTGTCGCCGGTCACGATCATTCAGGGCAGCTGGACGCCCGGTATGGTGCCTGTTGTGGACTGTGATGCCTTCATCCAGCCATTCCCGATACACCCTGGAGACAGTTGAGCGGGGAAAGCCAAATTCCTGAACCACTGCCGAAATGGAACATCCCATGCATCGGGCACCTACTATCATACCCCGTTCAAAAGACGTCAACTCGCGACGACGTGCCATTTCTGATTAATCACTTATCCAAGCTCATCCCACAACGTCTAATGGTCCATTCCCCTGTGAATTCGTGAGCCATGCCCATCAATCAATGTGCTTGCTATCCCATGAGTGTTGCTAACTCAGTGTAGTTTAATAGGGATCCATAAACACTCCGACCGGGCCGGCTGCCATACTGTTGGGCTGGAATTTTTGGCCACAAGTATCTTACTAGGTCAGAAAATATCAATTTTTCAACAATCTTTGTTGGAGGTGATAGTGTCGTTATTGGCCGATAGTTGGCCACTTCATCTTGGCAGCCGGACTTAAATACTGGTATTATACGCGATTGCTTTAATTTCAAGGGGAACTTCCGCTGAGCAATAATGTTCAAACATAACTGCTTAATTTTATCAACCCCATACGTGTTTAACTGCTTGAGACAACACGATGGGATACACCCATGCCCTTTAACATCTTCGAGTTTCAATTTGTTAATAATTAATTTGAGCTGATATCCCTCCGGTATTCTGGGCCACGGGGAAGTTCATCAGTTATAACTGGATCCATGATTATAGAGCTAGGAATTGGGATACCCGTTGGATCGTTAATCCAATTTAGATAAATGGCACACTTATCATTTGGGAGTTTATTATTTGCCTTCGGCAATACATGTCGAATTACCCGCCACAGACGGGGCGATTTAGCATTTTCTTTAATAAACGAACGCTTAGCCTGGCCAATAACTCTTTTATAGGCCTTAACTGCTTCTTTATATGCCAATAAGTTCATATCAATAAGTGCCCGATATTTATTCCTTTTGCGTTTCCAATAAGCAAGCGTTGTTT
>JAHWFO010019261.1:1038098-1060339 GCA_023313115.1 Rhysida immarginata | reverse complement strand
ATTTGATGAATTTCAAACAAAAACTAGCACATAATATTTAATATACTGGCATATTACAGTATATTATGTAGTATATAGGATATATAGCACATTAATTCCCTTTTTTTCTCAATTTTTCGTCCCCAAAAGCTAATGCAAAAGTGAATTCTCAAAAACAAGATGGCGGCCATTGGCAAAAAAAACCCACTGTGATCACGTTTTATAAGGTAAACCTATAAAGTAACGTCTCCAAGATGGTGGAGGTCAGGAGGGCATCTATATGATTTTAAGTAACTTTGTTTAATTTAGATATAATACTAATAAAATTGTTTGTTCAGACTCAGAAATAGTTCGTTTACATTTCCCATCACTGCATTATTGCCAATTTGAATATCTTTAAGCTTAAATTTCATCTTTTTAATCAAATCAAACAAACAGTAATGCTCTAATAAAAACAGCTAATACAGAGCATATAATTATTGCTTTTGTTTATAAACAGTATTTCGTGAAATATATACTTCACAAATTACTGTCAGGAATAAATGGACAAATTTTTGAAATATATTATTTCATAAATTCCTCATCGTCGCGGACATCTTGGGAACGTTACTTTATAGGTTTACCGTATTATAATAATAATTTCTCTTGCTACCATTTATTGATAATAATTGAACAATACAGGCATCACTTTAAATAAATTTGTAACAATAAAAGTGAAAAGTGAAATAAATTTTCGTTCAGTAAAATTTTTAACACTGTTCTGTCTCCTGAAATTGTCTAAAAACGTTTTCTAAAGTTCAAACGAATATTTATTACAGTACTTCATGCATGAATACATAATGTGTACTTTAATAATTTCAAAAAATGAACATACAATAAAAGTACACGTAATCTACCATAACTGTATCGTTTTTGTCTTCTTAAAAATTAAATAACCTTTTATTATTTAATTATAAACTTTTTTATTATAATCTTTTATAATAAACCACCATCTATACTGTATTAAGGAACTTTTTGAAGAATCAGGCGATAATGAATCAGATTTTGAAGTTTTTTAATTGTATACATCCAGGTTATTCATTTTTCAAATTGTAAAAATAGAGATTTTTTTTCTGTACGTTCTTGCATATTTTATTTCTCCTAAGTTAGCGACAAATCAAAAAATGGGGATCGCATTATACAAGAGGGTAAAATTTTTACTGGTTTTTTGGCCTCTGAAAATGGGATCGAATTATACAAGAGATCGCATTATAGTAGAATACTTACGGTAATTTTAAGCATGTAGTGTTGCCCAAGACTGGATTGCTTCAAGCAAAAACCCAACTTTATTTTAATGTGGAACCTTTTTAGGAATGTAACATATTTTTTTAACCCTTATTAATTTATATTAAAAAGTAAATTATTATGAATTAAATTTTAGCTTTAGATTTTAAATTATGAGTGAGAAAATATTTCTTTGTATAAAATAATTTTTTTTTTCACAGAACCCCAGTTGGGAACCGCTGGGCCAGAGGATGCTCAAGGAAAAACTAGGAAGATCTGGCAAAAATTGCCCATCAGCATATGCACTTTACCATTAAACAGAACATCAACATGGTTGAAAAACGTTGCCTACTCTTAAAGTATGCTTCTTCCAAAAATGACAGTAGCCCCTTCATCCCCCGAGGAATTTCTTGCTATTCGGTACTCTCAATGCAGACGAACATATACAGGGTGTCCAAAAAATCTGGTAACATGGCAGATATCTCAAATCTGGCAGATATAAAATCTCGCCCATTTTCTCAAAATCTTTCAAGGGGAAGGGCGTGATTAAAAATTGTTTTTAGACTAATGTGGTGTTGCTCTACAAGGTAGCAATTGGAAATTTTTCTCTATCTTTAATAGTTTTCGAGTTGGCAAATGGATGACCTTAAATTTGGGGGTCAAGGTCAAATTTGAGTGTGGCAATTAATTCCCCACCCCTTTATTACCTATAAACCACACTCATCAGATCTCACCTACCTACCAGCTTTGAGATATCTGCCATGTTACCAGACTTTTTGGGCACCCTGTATATAAACTGGACAAATATTACAAATATTACACCTCATATGCTTTCATTATTATTTTTCTTAAAATCAGACTGTTATAGTTGATTAAAATAACCATCTTGTTTTCAAAAAAATTTTTTTGTATTTTTGTTTTAACAATATACAGTGGAACCTCGGTTCACGAATGCCCCGATTCACAAACAATTCGGTTTACGAACAACAGTTTTTGTTTCGGTTTACAGACCAAGTTTCGGTTCATGAACTGGAGACATCACTAACTTGCCATTGTATGCATGTGTGGATAGATAGTGTCACTTTGTACTACATGTATTCACTTTGTATTCATGTGAAGATTTCTTGCAATTTAGTTTTCATATCTTCAATGTTATTCTTAAATTACTGTACTGCACCCATTAATGGGGGAAAAAATCTGTTCTTGATCACTGGAACGGATTAATTGAATTAACATTGATTTGAATGGGGAAAGTTGTCTCAGTTCATGAACAAACTCCTGGAACAGATTAAGTTCGTGAACAGACATTCTATTGTATAGCAAAGACACTGCAAAAATATAAACTGTTGAAAACAAAGAAGACAATCAGTTTTATAAAATCCATTCATACCTATCTAATCTAATTTTTTCAGCTTCTATAACGTCCTTCAAAAGATTCATTGGATCTTCACCACCTGTATAGCCAGGTCCCCACCTTAATACTCTAGCTAAATCATTGCCTGGAATTTTACAGACATACATATTTTAATATAGGAAAAATAAATACTTATTAATTTTGTAAATAAATTAATTACAACTGTGGAATATTAACTGTTGTCCATATGATGTAAACAGAAAAATTCCACAGTTGGTTATTTCAATACCATTTTCATCTTACCTGTTCCTAAAGGAACAATAGCACATGGTGGAGACTGGCATTCAGAATCTTGGCCTACGTTGTCAAGACATTGTAAAACCCAGCCAATTGTACCATCACCACCACACACTAAAATTTTATAATCTTTCACATATCTAAATACATAAAGACTGTCAGGGGGGAAAAAACATACAATTAATATTTCTGATTTTTGTTGAATATATTTGGAGAGAAAAGCTTATAATCAATACTAACCCAGGTAATGGTCCACCATTTTCCAAATCAAATACTTGATAAGGATTTAGGAGTTTTCGAAAAGAGCTTATAAGTTCTAATCCTTGACATCCACCACTTTTTACATTGACGAATACTAATAAGGGCTAAAATGAGAACCATAAACAGTGCATTGAGTTAATATTTAAAATAGCAGATTTTCATTTTTTTTTAAACATTTTTTTTACTGTACAGTCGGCATTCTACAAGTCGGGAGAGTCCACCAGTCAGCAATTTTTTCCTGAAAGCCAAGATGGTGGACATTGACTTCCTGTTGGGGATTTTTGCCAACAAAAATTAAATCGTGACAATTATTATGATTAAAATATTCAAAATTAACTAATTTTATAGTTCCCTTAACATATGCAATCTTATATTGAAAAGGAGGAGGCTATAATAGTTAATTATTGAAATTAATCTAAGCCGACTATCTTCGAGCTGGTTATTTTCCACAAAATTTGAATGGCAACCGATTATAGAGGCATCCCTCCTAACATAAGTGGCTACAATTTTCCTTAAAAAATTAAAATGCTGACTTGTGATTACGTTTGCCTTAATTGAAAAAATATCAGTATATTTAATCTGGTTTAATTTTTCCTTGCAATTTTCTTCTTCAAAAGCTGGTAATTTACTGATGAATACGGAATATGAATGGAACTCGACAATGAAGTAGGTGTGAATACCTATATTGCAATTTTGCAAGCCAGAAATATCCACAAGACGGCAAGGCCCTGGAACGAGGTTGCAGAGTTGTGGAGGGATGACTGTACATCATATAATGGATGTAGAAGAAAATAAGGACAAGACACAATCCTCTATGCTTTGACAAAGGATAGCCTATCCAAAACGTCAGCTTTCTTCAGAGTCTTTCCATCTTGTATTCAATTTTCCTTTTTTTTTTTTTTCATATATCGTAAATAGTAAATAATCCACCAGACAACTTGGAGAAAGAGAATAATGTCACCTCTTATTATCAACCTATGGACCAAGATCTGAAAACAAGATTGATAAAAACGAAGAAAATAAAGCCTAGAGAGGCTTACTAATAGTCAATTAATCATTAACAGCTGTTTGTGTTCATTAGCATTATTTTTTCTAGCATTTGTCAAAGACATCAGTAATAATACTGTCCAAACAATGTTCATCGTTTCTTTACTGAACTACCAGGTGCGTTCAAGTTCTAAGGTCTCCAAATTTTTTTCTGACAAAATACTTAACCCAGAAAGTTGTAACTACTATTACTTCTCGACGTAATCACCGTGAAGTCGAACACATTTTTCACAATGGCGGCGCCATGATTCCATGGCTGCTGAGAACTCTTCTTTAGGGGTACGTTTTGCCCACTGGTTGGGAAATGAGCGGCCACGGAGAGTGTCCTTCATGACTGGAAAAAGCCAGAAATCACTAGGAGCGAGGTCTGGTGAGTATGGAGCATGGGAAACCACCTCAAAGTTGTAATTTTGAAGAAACTGCTGAGTTAGGAGTGCCTGATGAGCAGGGGCGTTGTCTTGAGGAAAAAGCACCCGTCCAGTCTTGTTTGTTCGTTTCTCATGCAATGCTGGTAGGAATTTTGTTCTCAAAACATTTTCATATGAATTAGCTGTAACAGTTATACCCTTTGGAACACAATGCGTGAGGATTACACCTTCGCTGTCCCAAAACATGGCCACCATAACTTTCTCAACAGAGGCTGTGACTCGAAATTTTTTTGGTGGCGGTGAATCAGTATGTTTCCATTGTGAAGACTGGCGTTTCGTTTCGGGGTTAAAAAAAAAATGGAATCCACGTCTGATCCATCGTCACAACTAATGAAAAGAAAGCACCATTCATTGCTGCATCACTTGTCAACATCTGCTGAGAAATTGCTACCCACGCAGACTTTGTGTTCGTCAGTCAGCATTTGTGGGACCCACCTTGAAGAAACTTTCCGCATTTTCAACTTATCATGCAAAATGGACTCCACAGACCCCAGGGAATTGCCAAATTTAGAGGCAATATCATGCACACCTAAGCAACGGTCTTCCATAACAACTTGTTCCACACGAGCAATCATGGCTTCCGTCCAGCTGGTTCGTGGTCGAGACTGCTTCGGTTCATTCTCACATGATTCTCGACCTTGAAACTTTCGCACCCACGAACGCACATTTTTAACATTCATAACGCTTTCATCGCATATCTCACTCAATTGGCGATGAATTTCGATGGGTGTTTCACCCCGCAAGTGCAGAAAACGAATTATTACACGTTGATCTTGTAAACTAAATTTCGCCCTTTTAAGTATATGAAACATCGTTCGCAGCAACGCGCACGGTATTCACGCCGTATACGGTATAGTGCTGCCAACTATGTTAATAAAGACGAAATATTTCCCGCAAAATTCCAAAAGCATCCGAATCTTTCTACTTACTCTCACTGCAGAGAAAAAAATTTGGAGACCTTATAACTTGAACACATCTCGTACATGTCACCATAAAAATCTACTTTTGTTTAAATTTAGTACTCTCTATTTTTTCCTTTTCTTCTATAGCCATTCATTTTTATGAAGTCTCAAGAAAATAGAGACCGACTCAATTCCGACATTTAATAGCTATTTTTTTTTTTTTTATGACAGAACAAATCCGTACCTGAACATGTGGTGGAATTAATTTTGGAGCAACATTTGGAAGAAGTAATACTAAAAGAGTCTTCTCTTCAAAAGTTGCTTCCCTCAATGCATAAAATGCCTGAACAGCTTCATCAGCACTGTCATAAGTGATAACCATCGATCCATATTCATAATATATTGGGCCAATGGAAGAAAATTTGTTATCTATAAAAAGATTAAAATAAATGAGAAAAACACCTACAAATACTTAATCTAAATCTAAATTATAATATATTAACTTTAAACCAATAATTGAATTCTATTCTTTTACCTCTGCCAATAATATCCAACAATATGGTTTCATATTGTCGTTGAGATAAATTAGGCGGCAGATTTCCTACATGCAAGGCTACAGTAGGACCATGTGGATCCTCCGTCCACTGAAGATAAAACCTAAGCATATCCATTTGTCTTAAAGAATCCTAAAATGGAAATATAATCGAAAAATTCAGGAAACAATTTAGATTGTGAGCCAAAAAATTATTGCAATTCACTGGCTAAAACTGCCAGTTAGAATTAAGCAACAGAGACTTATTTCTCAATCATGCTATCATTAAACAAATTAATGCTTTAAGTAGAGTACTTTTCCCATGTGAAAGTTTGTAAGCTCAAATCTTACTACTTAAGCAATGAATTTTTATATGGATCCATGAATTTCAAAAATTACAATCTAAATTCATAAATCATATACCATATTTTCACATCAAAAACCCATGGGGTATATAGTTTTTTTACATCTCAAAGAGGGAGGGGGTGCAGGTTTAAATTTTTTTTTTTTTTTTTTTTTACAATGAAGGCGGATTCTGAACTTTCCCGACCACTCTAGCGGCCATGTTAGAATATACTAAGCAATTGAAGTTGCCATCATTTTGAGAAGTTACTTTCATATTAGATTTTGGTGATGGGAAAATTTAAATAAAAAGTGAATTAATGTACTGTATAATGAACTGTATATTGTATATATATATATATATATATACTAGATAATTAAAGTACTGTACATTGTATATATAGGGAGAGTGTGGTCTGTTCGGACGTGGATTGGTTCGGACAAATCGATGTTTTCAGTCAAAACTATTCGCACGTTGCCTAAAAAATTATCCCTAGTGTGCGACACTATACAGATTATGAAAATCTATTCACCAGAACGATCACAACAAAGGTAAGTAATAAGAAATAAAATTTGTTTTCGGGAGTGTGAAAAAATATTTTGAGATAGGTTTGTTCGTGAATTTATAGACAAGTTATATGAGAAATGTTAACAGTTAAACATTTATTGCTGAGAAACAGTACTATACTTAAACATGTTGCAGTTTCATTTTGGCCTGTGCGTCTTTAGGCCTTAACAAGGTTTTATTTGATTTCTGGTGTGGTGGGGTTGATTCGGACACAACAAAGAGGGTTGATTCGGATGCATTTGGTTGGAACTTACAAAAGAAAAAGAGGGCAAGAAGATACAGAAGATGAAAGCTGCACCAGAAGATATAGAAAATGAAAGCAAGCACCAGAAGATACAGAAAATGAAAGCAAGCACCAGAAGATACAGAAAATGAAAGCCGCAGTAGAAATGTCACATCTGTTAGCCCTGCTTCTAAATGAAACAAAGCTGCTAGTCAAGAGATTGTGATTTTTCATAATGTGATAATGTTAGGCACGTTGTGATAACATTTCCGTGCTCTCTTGATAATAAAGTTACTTTGTATTTCATTAAAATGGTGAAAAACAGTTTATCCGAAACTGCCCTACGACTGTCCGAAGCAACCCCACATCTGTGTGGGTTGCTTTGGACATTGCAGAGGTTTTTAAAATATATAAATATATAGATTATCGTGTGACTACTGAAAAGTCACATGTACAGGTAAATGACTAAAGGTTTAGAGTATAAAATACGATATACACATTCACTATTTGGTTTATGATTAACCCCACAGAGAGAAAAAATTTGATTTTCATCCGAACCAACCCCACTCTCTCCTACTATAGACTAAAGTACTGTACATTGTATATACTGTTTAATTAAAGTACTGTACACTAATTTCACAGAGAATACAAGGGTGCAGGGCTTATAAATTTTATTTTGCATAAAAACGAAATTTCCACAGGTTATTCAAGGGTGCAGGGTTTTCTCATTTCGGGTTATTTGCACGAAACTACAGTACAGTGAAACCTCAGTTTTCGAGCTTAAACCGTACATACTCATGTACAAGATGACCCCCTTTTTTGAGGCCAAAAAGGCAAAAATTTGATTTCCCTCATATGTAAGCCGAAGACTAAAGTAAGTTCTGGACTGATGTCAAAATTTTAAAAAAATTATTGACAAAAATTACTGTAAATTTATACACTGAAAACAAAATAAAAATGTGAATGGATTTTTAAAAGCCTTCAAACACAGCATGGTCATCATTAGACTCTCCGAACAGCTGCTGAAACTCATCCAGGGTTGCCATCTCTCCTTCATAAACCTCATCATCCAATTCACAGATTCCTGCCTTGTCACTGTCAGAAATTGTATCATTTATGGCAGCCATTTTGTTCTTTAAATTTTCATTGCCTCATGGATAAAATGAATTCGATCTTTGAGCCCATATTTGGGAAAAAATTTCTCATTTTATACATGAGTAAATACGAAGGGTTATTCAAAAACCAATTTGTTCGAAAAACAAATTAAATTTTTCCATAAGAAAAAATGCAAATTGTTTGTTTCAATTTTTATAAAAATATTTAATGCCAACTTAATGTTTAAAATTTTAAATGAAACTTTAAAACCAATAAATGTATGAAATAAATGAAAATTTAACTACACTTTACTAGTAGATATACTGAATAGAGCTAATGGCATAAAGGAAATGGAAGTTGAAGAAGAGGCTGCTATAAGTAAATGTGAATAACAAAGTGACATCAGTGTTCCTAAGTCTGATTAAGAATTATCATTGGCGTTCATATTTTTTTAGTCATGCTGAAAGAGGCCACAAGGCATCTGAATTATGTTTATACATATAGACTACATGTTGAATTACAGTTTTGTTGGAAAAGTAGACTTGATTTGGATTCCTGCGATGTTATTGATATTCACAGTTTATAAGATAATTTGTTGTTTTATTGCTTTTATAATTAGAGACTTTTTGCAACCTCAAACGATATGCGAAATACGAAAGGCGAAATGCGAAAAGTGACATTTCATCTTTCTCCTTTCGTATTTCGTTTTGAGAGCTTTTGCACCAGCAAAATAAGAAACGCGAAAAGAGAAATGCGAAAAAGAAAATTTCCAGATTATCGATAGTCCCAACATCAGATTTTACTTCTACACTGCTCAGCTCACTCTGATATCTGATTCTCAGCTTCATGGCAGCAAGGAGAAGTAAATACAGTATTACCCACTTATAACGAACACGGTTAGAACGAACACCCGCATATAGCAAAAAAAAATTCAGTCCCAACCCCGTCAGTCTATTTTCTATGCATTTTTACACGTTTATTGAGAAATGTTTTTGAAAGAAATCCGGTTACAGCGAAGGGAAATCGACGAAATGTATTCGGAAAATATCACTAATTGTTACTATAAGTCGGTCTAGACCGAATGCGTAGACACGTGTTACATTTTTTCCTAACAGTGATTTTTCTTTATTGTGATTGGTTGGTTAAAAATTCCCGCCGTCACGGCCGCCACGTCTAGTTGAATGTTCACGTGATTGTACTTGAACCACTTGAACCAATCATATGATTGTGCCATCACATGGTTAACTGCAAGGCCCATGAGAATTTATGGGCTTGGTTGATTTTGTCAAGTCATTCATGCAAAATTTTTCAAGGAGTTCAACATGTACACCAAAGCGAAACACTCTATCTCTAGAGTTAAAGTTAAAGATTTTAGAAGCACGCCATCGCGGAAGAGAGCCAGAGAATCCAAGATGGCGGAGAGGAGAGCCAAGTAAGTGACGATGAACCAGAACCGCCCATACCATCATCGAAGCAGATGGACTCGCTGATGAATCAAGTAAAAAATTACTTAACCATCTACAGTGATGTGCCAAACGAAATTTTTGAAAGTTATCTTAAGTTGCATAAATTTATAAACAAAAGTTATGTAAAAACTATGAAACAGAAAATCATATCGGATTTTTTTCATCCTGAATAAAATTGACTAAAACAATGATTATGCCTAGTTTTAATGGCTAGTTTTAATTCTATGACTGTACGTACATTTTTATTACATTCGGATATAACAAAATCGGGATATAACGAAAAGAAACTTCGTTCCCTTGAATTTCGCTATAAGCGGGTGATACTGTACTAATAAAGTTTAAAGCTATTATAGTCTATAATACAGTATATCTAAATATAACTGCGAAGCAGTTTCCTCGTCGGAAGCCATGTTGGTTAACGCGAGGAACTTACTGTCAGAGCGTGGAGGTTGGGCGCAGCACGCATGCGCGACGACAAATTTGGTTACCAAAGGTGGCAACGAAATTTTTTAGAATTTTCGTATTTCGTTCGACAAAACCTGGCATGACCAAACGGTACATGGCAGTCACATGACCAAAATGCCACCTATCGCATTTCGCCTTTCGTATTTCGCATATCGTTTGAGGTTGCAAAAAAGTCTCTATTATCTTCATATTTTGCCCAACTTATTTAATTTATGATTCTTTAAAGTTTTGCCCAATTTTGTATTTTTTTTTTAGTATTATTCATTATAATATTATTGTAGCAAATTTTCTGAATGAGATTGCAATTAAAATTGATATGTCCAAAATTCTAAAAATTCTCATTCATACTCTGCTAAGAAGCATTTTATATAAGCATATCCATACTCAAGGGGAAAAAATGAGGGAAAGTGCTCTAGAGAGACCAGGGTAGAAGCAAAAATGTTTCGCCTCCAAATTACATTAGAAAAATTGAATTAATTTAAAGGCCAACTTTAAGTCTTTTAAATACTGGTAATTCAACATTAAAAATTTTCAATATAATTAAAAAAAAATGAACTTACTTTTCCTACTTGTTTCAAAACCTCCAGAGGTTGTTCATTCCTTTCCATAACCCTTTCACAAACTGTATGAAAATAAGAAAAAATATACACGCATAAAATTATTTACATTTAAAAATACAGGTATGACTCAGTTTAAGCCAGCATTAGGAACCTGAGATTTTCTTGTTAACTTGAAACAACATATACTAAAGGAAAGACACAATGGGAGCTTATGGTTCAATTCCAAAGCAATATTTTTTTTTTATTTTATTGTTTGGCACATTTTTTTAATTATAGTAATACAGTATAACTTCGTTAGTAAGGATTTCTGTGGACCATCAAAAAAGTCTGTTTTAACCTGCATCTGTATCATCCGAGAATGAGTAAATGTGTGAAAAAAATGTTCAGTATAAAATGAAAATGTCTACAAAGGAATATGAACATTTTATTAACAAGACAGATTAGATTTCAAACGATGGTAAATATAAATTGAAAATTTGAAGACTGAATGCTTGAAAAATGAAGAAATTTGAAATAACTTACAGTACATGTAACTATGCTGATGTTAAGGCTCTGATCGGTAAAAATCAGTCAATCGGTATTTTTTTATATTCTTAAAAAATAAACTTCTCTATTGCCTTGAGATGTTCTTGGGCGATATTGCTAGATGGGTTTGCATAGAAAAAATATCTCAACGTTACAATTGCTACGTTAGTCAATGAAACCCCTGTAACATCTCGTTTCCTCGTCTTTCTTGTCACTTTTATTGAAAAATTTGTGTCATTTTTAGAATTGCATGACATAAATGTTTATCAATGCCCATGCTCTACCTCAACTACAAATGGTACTTTACTCCCCTACATGAAAAATAAACCAGCAAGGTTGAATCCAATTCATCTGAGAATGATAGTCCATTTAAACCAGGGTATTCTGAGACTAAGTGGACTAAATATTTGGTCTTTATTAACCTGAGGTTCATTTTAAGCAAGTCTGTATTATCTGTCATATAAGTATAGGCCTTTCATCAGGCTCAAAAAATTGGTCCATTTACACTGAGAATACTTATTATCAGAGTTTGTATTAACGAAGTTCTACTGTAATATAAGAAAAAGAAAGAAATATTACAATACTATTTGAGCTGTTGTTTTTGAAAGTCATATTTATTCATATACATTATTCATCTTAATATACAGGGTGATCCAAAAGTCAGGAAAACTTTAAAACTCAATAATTCGAACATGACTGCAGATAAAAAGATTCTGTTTGCACAGAAACAATTTGAATAAAGACGGATATTTTTTTTGCTAGAATTGTTCGGTTTTTGCCCAATAGATGGCATTGTCAGGTTACAAACATCACTTTATGCACATTTTTAGATGGTAAGATGCCAGATTAACTATCGGTGAGGCAGAACTATCACTATCTGCTTCCGAAATAGCCTTTACAGCAAGTGCTGCTCTTTAATACCCATCTAAAAATGTGCACAAACTGAAGTCTGTAACCTGACAATACCATCTGACAAATAATAATAGCAATAATTTTTTTTCCTGGAAAAAAAGAAAATCCATTTCATTTCAATTGTTTCTGTGCAAACATAATTTTTTATCTGCATTCGTGTGCAAATTATTAAGTTTTAAAGTTTTTCCTGACTTTTGGATCCCCTTGTTTGTGTATATTTAAGTGCTTGCATTTGAATCAACAACATATATTTATAGGCTATCTTCTCAAAAAGCTTTGCTTTTTGAAACTTTAATTTTACGTCCACATGACAAAGAAAATGTTGCAGAATCTTTCACGATGGCTGGCAGCCATTGCAGTTGTGCAAATCGAAAATGAACGTGAATGCCATTTTGCTTTCAAAAGTTTGCTACCATTGCTGGTTTTCGGAGACTAAAAAGTGGATGGAAATTCGAAGAGAAACTGTATTGTCTACAAAGTTTCAAATGTACAGCATGTATGCAAATATCAAACTTTGCGAGATGAAAAAATAAATGGTCAAAGCTCCTGAAGAGTTGCCTTTCTAAAAATTTTAGACACCAGAAGTAGAATTCAAGACCCATGACAACACCACATTGGAGGTGATTTCAAACTGCAATGGATGCATTCGATCAGCCCCGTTTAGTAATAACATTTTACAGTTAAACTGTTGATGAATTTATGAGGATAATGTATTCCATTAACGGTGTTATTATAATTACAGTCAAACCTCGATATCTCAAATTTCACGAGAACAGAAAAAAATTTGAGATAAAGAGGTTTCGAGATATGGAGGATTACTTTTAAATCAAGATTTTTAGATTATTAAAGGTCTATGAGAATACAGAGGTCAACAAGAGAAAAAAATGGCATATATATAGAGTGTACGCCAAGTACAATTGGAGTCACTAGCGTCAGAAATGCACAAATTGCGCATGCTCAATCACTTGCACGCAAACGAGACTTACCAACGAGATCAAAAATTTTTTTTGTGATTTTTTTTACATAACACACAACAATCGTCTCGTTACGAAAAAAATCTTTATAATGTTTTTAAATGCTTTCATTTCATTGGAACACGAAGTCACAATTCAACACAGCTAAGTTTGCCGGGAAATTGCTTCGAGATAACAAGGGAAAATTACATTAAATTAATAGTGAAAATGTTGGGATATAAAAATTTTTCCAGATATCGAGGTTCGAGATAGCGAAATTCGACTGTATATAAAAAAGGACATGTAGAAGTGGACTTATAGCACTTTAAGAAAAATACCCATTAAAACAAGAAGCTTGGCTGAAGGATTTAAAAGTCCTAAATCCTAGCTTAAATTTTACTATTTTCAAAGAAAGAAACAATTAGTCAAGCCATGGAAAAAAACTTGATGAAATGGCCGTAGCTCATTTCAGTAAAGGAGTAGATAGCAGCCATTTGAAAATTTTAACACATTTAACACATATATTTGGATAAGGACTGATATTTCTTTAACAAGATACCTGTCATAAGTTTGCAGACATAGACATATATCATCAAAATTCAAAGGAAAATTTTTTATAGTATATAAAGTAACTAGTGGGCCCGGGCAGACGTTGTCCTGCCACAGACCACCTTCTATGTAGACCGCACTTTTTTTAGACCGCATTTTATGTAGACCGCCTTTTATCTGGTGGCGCTGTTGTCGGATTTTTTATGCATTTGACATACATAGAATTCATGCGCAAGTCACGTGCATCGTAGATTTTGTTTTGACGTTTCATTTGATGTTGATTCATGGCAACATTACGTTTTCTCCCGTTTAAAAGGGTTGCTTCAATAACATTTCCGGTGATCCGTTTGATGAGCAAACGTGAGCCGTTGCATAATGTGGGTGGGTTTAAATTACGAAGCAGAATTTTCGGCATACCAATCTTCAATCGAAGATTGTGTGGTGGCATTCCTAGCATTTCTAGTGAATTTAAAAATTCAGTTGGATAATTTACTGCTTCGTTTTCATCAATGACAGTGTTGATTGATTTGAAAGACATCAGTTCGCCCAGCAACGACTGTTGTATCTGAAGGTTAATTTCGTCAACATCAACATTAATTGCTGCCAAAATAGCACATTCACTGAGCCAATTATGGTTCAACTAATTATTTCGTATGGCCAGGCAGACACTCTCAATTAAGTCTAAATAAAAAAACGATAAACAAAAAAGCTAAACTCACACGTTTATGTTCATATATCCGTGGAACACTTCAGAAAAATTATAGCATCAGGGAAACGTTTAAATGAAACGATGAACATGTTTTTTAATCTCCCTCCTCCCTGGCTGTTCTCTCCATTCGATTTTCACTTTTGTCTTTGAATTAACTTCTTTAAATCCCTGCTTTTCGATTGGAATTGCTGCATGTTTTCGTTCCACAATACCTTGCTAAATGCCAGTGCCATCTATAAATATTATAAAAGCAGCATAAATTCACTTTCACTCACGATGGAGATTATTATTTCTCCACCGTGCTTGTAGTGACAGCAGTTGCAGGCAGGCAGTTAGTCGCTTCCATTTCGAAAGTAAAAGTGCTCTTCATATCTGGTAGAGGTTAAAACAGAGACTTTCTTTGACGATGTCTGGGTTTAAGGTTAAAAGGAGTAATGTTTTACGTTACGACCGTTAGGATTGCTAGGTGTATATCTTTATTTCAACAAAAGAGCATCACTTCGCTTCCCGTTCTTCTCCCACATTAATATTTGGACAAAAGCGTCACTTATGGGGCCCAAAACTATCCTATCTTTCAAGCTAGAACCAACCATACACATTCACAAAATTTCATTGAAATCGGTTGGGCGGTTTCGGAGATTAGCGTGAACGTACATCGTGACGTGCGATTTTTATATATTAAGATAATAAAAAAAATTAGAACTTAAAAAAAAACGTAATAATAATTATTATTCTACCTCCTTTATCTAAAATAACTTCACTGATCCTGTATTTTCTGGGATCAGGATCTTCTAATTGAAACATATCAATTGCTGTATAGATAACTTCTTCTACAGTTGTATCACTTCTAATTGGTATAGGCTTATAAGATTCTTGAACACTAGAGCTTTTTTAAAAAATATTAATAAGAAACATTGTATTAACAATGAATACACTTAAAACTATTTAATCTTAAATTTTCAACATCACTGATACCTAAGCCTTCCAGGGTATACCCTGATATTAGCTTTAGTAATTTCCGTGTCACGGAATCTTAAAAAGACCGCTGGTCTTTTCCCATCCCTGTGAGTAAGATGTTGAATGGGATTAATTTCATCTACCTCATCTTCTTCTGGTGCTAAAATAAATAAAAATGTATTGATTTAATTTAAGTACGGATTTTTTTAAGGATGATTCTATCAAATAAATGGTTCAGTTTTTTTTTCAAGTGTCACTCTTGTGGTAAGTATATCACAGACCAAATGAATTTTTTTTATTTTTGTTCATTACTTCTTTATATAAAAAGCCTTTAAAAGTGAAAAATTGCCACTTCTGGTCCCCATCATTTGATCTATTTTTTTCTGTTGATTGAACATAGCATAAGGAAAATAATAAACAAAGCAGGTAATAGCAATCAAAGCAGTCTTTTGTAGTATTTTGATAGTTCAAGATGCTTGCTAACTGTTACATCACAGTTTCAAATATCACAGCACAAGAACTAACTTTCTTCATATTGGGATAATTAATTAAATCTCTTCTGATGCAAGCTAAACTAGCAAGCATGTAACATTTTTGCTAATATTTACAGGTTCTAAAGGAAATTTCAAATATACTATGATACCAATACAGCGCTGCCTTGTTATGTCGCGAATTTTGGGAGCCAAGATTTCACTGCCCGTAACATGTCCAGTCGCAATATAGCAAGTCTGCTGTTCTGCGACAAATGGGAGTACCTTCTTTAGGACTATGTTCAAATAATAAAAACCCAGTCATCTCATCTTAATAAGTTTTGATATGCTTAATCATTAAGCAATAACAGTATTTTATTAATAGTTATTCATTTAATTTTGATAATTTTTAATTAATACAATTAATTCAATTTAATTCTGGTAGAAGTGCAGATCGACGACATAATAAATGAATGCACTCAGATGCATTTTCCAAGAGCAATGAAGCAGTCACATTTTGATTAAGTAAATGAGTTTTAGTAGTTTTTGGAGTACATTTATGTACAAATATTTGTTTAATCAGCTATATAAACTAACTCAAGATGAGTCCATGAGGGTTTTTATCATACGCCATACTTCAAAGTTAAATTATTGATGAAAATAAGAAAGTAAATTCACACCTTGTATTCGAAACAGGAACCTTCAGCTCATGCTGCTGACATGCTAGCTAATTGTGCCAGTGCAGACTTGAAAGCATTACGCTATTTACATTTTTTTGGGCTTGGTTAGAGCAATTACCTTGTCTGTAGGCTCGGACTACTAAAGAATAACTCAAGATAGGTCCATGAAGGTTTTTATCATACGGCATATCTCAGATGTTAAATTATTGAATGTTCTTTCCTATTTTCATCTATAATTAACACCTGAGGTTATGGTATATGATAAAAACCCTTATGGAACCATCTTGATGTATTCTTTAATGAATATTATGCGTTAGGAAAGATAGGTAACTGCTTTAACCAAGTCCAAAAAAAATGTAAATAGCGTAATGCTTTCATGTCTGCAGTGGTGCAATTGGTTAGCACGTCAATGGCATGTGCTGAAGGTTTCTGGTTCAAATCCAAGCTGTGGAATTTTCTTTCCTATTTTCATCAATATATAAAATAGTTTATTAAATAAATATAAAAAAGACGGGATCCAGCCACTGACCACGACTTATCTAATATTGCGATAAAACGAATGGCCTTATAACATACATGTATATCTTTCAAATTAAATAATTTTTTCTACGAAGACCACTGAAATTATTTGCATATAGTACAGGGTGGTCTTGAAATAGACAAAATTCACATAATCAATATCTTAATAGAAGAATCAATATTGAATGAATTAGAATTTTTTTATTTTAATGAAAAGAATTTAAGAGTTTTGTTTTTTTTTTAATTTTATTCTCAGCATTTGATTTAATAAATTCTCATTCTTACATCCTTCAAAAGTTACAATGCATTATAAGCAGTATTATGCTGCATTTTGAATACAGACACTGAAAACAAATTTTTTCATAGAAACTACAACAGAATATCTAAAAATAAAAAAAATTAAAATAAGAAATATTATAGTTTTGTTATAAAAATGTGGATATTACAATCTATATAGTCTATTATCACAGATTACATATTCTATAAACATAATTTTAAAGATTCTTAAAAAAAAGATTCTTGAATAACTCATACAAATCTGAAGAATTGTATGATTTATTAAAATAATTTGCTAAACAATTAATTAAACAGCTTAGAATATTAAAAAAAAAAAAAAAAATTAACCTACCTAAAGCATCAGTGATATAAAAATTTCTTGAATCTGTTGTTATATGGAATGCTCTTAAAGCACTTTCCTAAAAATTTAATTTAAAAATGAAGCATTTATCAAAATTTTCTAAGCTACTTCTAATAACTGAAGAGCTTATTTCAAAAGTGTCTTAAATCCAATTTTTACTGATTTTCGATTTCTTTAAAACTGAAAGGTTTGTTCTTGGGGATGTTGCCCTACCTTTATCCTTTTGGATAGGCTATCCGAAGGAATTGTTGCACAAATGGAACTTCTTGCTACACAATCCAGCACAAATGAAGCTCTATCGGCCCAGAAAAAGAAATTTTTAAAAAAATTTCGTAGGCCTGTATTCATGGATATGTCAAAACAAGTCTATGACAATTAGGTGGATGCGAATTAATATACAATTTCTATGAGGGCTGAAATTTAATAGTGATCACAGCAGTGCTGGAAGGGAATGATGATGTGTGCGATCCTAACATGCAAGGACATACCTTCCCCTCTCCACAATCTAATGGGCATTGCCTTTCCACGCATGTGCACTCTAACATTACGCATTTTGTTCGGAACAGAAATTTGGTGGAGCGGCATTACCGGCTTAAAACTGAAACCGCAAGGGTCATACTATAAGAAATGCAATCATGTACTTGTATAGGCCTTTAGAACTAATGTATTACTACACATTTTTTTGTTGCTGCACTTATGTCTTTGCTCAGAAAGTGTGGTTTATTCAAATGAATACACTAAATACTGTTAAAATCTTTTTACTAGCAAACGAAAATCAACAATTACTTCTGCAGTCTCTTTCGATTCTTGAAAACGCAATTTGTTAAATTTCTATACTTTTCGGAAGGAAGTAGGTGAGCGATAAGCCTAGGCCTGCACGGCTTACCATTTCAGATGCACAAGTAATGACATCTTCCTGACTTGCTGGTCAATGATTGGTGGTGGATCCTCATGAGATCGCTTGTGAAACTGGTCTCAGTCATACAACTGTCCTTAAAATCCTTAAGAAGCAGATACAAATGTAAAAAATTTCAGTGTACTGGATTCCTGAAGTGCTTATCGAGGTTGAAACTTGGTAGCGTTACTAAACTGCTAGGATCCATCTGGAATGTTACGATTGTGAAGGTGACCAGTTCTTATTAAAAATCATTGCCTTCAAGAAAACATGGGCAAACTCTTACGAAATTAAACTGAAAAGTCAATCTAACAAATAGTGCCATTATGGCTCTCCATGTCCAAAGACAGTGTTTGAGCCCCAAAAACATTAAAGTCATGCTTGTTGTTGTTTACGATTGTGATGGTGTGATCCTTAATCACAAAGTACCCAATGGACAAACTGTAAATGCTGCATGCTATTCACATTTCTTGCAAATACAACCTATATGAAGCCCTGTGGAGAAAATAGCATCAGTTTCTCACCGCTCATCTCCATTATCTTCCATGATAATGACTGCGATCATGTGGCTGGTATTTTCTCTCACCTGCTCGGAAGACGGGGTTGGGAAGTGCTGTACACCCTCTCTACTCTCCAGATCTTAGACCCTGTGACCTTGATTTATTTTCAAAACTTAAGGAATCCCTGAGATGCATTTGTTTCCACACATTTCCTGTTGTTATGCGTGCAGTCCACCATAATATCTATGACATCAACAGATCTAGGACTGCTGATGGAATTACGAAGATGGAAAAAGTCATGGACTGTAAAAGGGTGACCTTTCCTGTGCTAATTTATGCATTATGTTTAAAGGATATCGAACATTGTGAAACCTCATACATTCCATATTATTTGAAAACAATAAAATATATAAATTTTAGAATTGTTTTCCCATGGATTTAAGACACTTTGGAAATATGGTCTTTCAACAGTAATATCAGTCACATTGCTTTAATTTTTATTTAAAAATGTTATGTTTTTATTTTATCATTAATAACAAGAAGCCTGGAATTTCAAAAGAAACAGAAAGTACAGCTGAAGCTCGATATCTCGAATTTTATGGAACAGAAAAAAATTTAAGATAAAAAGATATGGAGTGTACTTTTAAATAAAAATTTTTAGGTTATTAAAGGTACAGTGAGAGTATGGTAAACATTAGGAGATAAAATGGCACATGCATAAAAAGTACACCACATACAAATGGAGCCACTAGCGTCAGAAATGCACAAAATGCACATGCTCAATGAATTTGTATGCAACTGAGACTTGCCAACAAGATCGAAAAATTTTTTCACGCTTTTTTATTTTCGTAACGCACAACATCCTCTAACTTTAATGAAAGTGAGCCCAATTTTTTTCCTTTTCGTAAGAAAAATTTCTCTTTACGAAAAATTCGTAATTTTATAATGTTTTAAATGCCTTGCATTTTGCTGGCACATGAAGTAAAAATTCGACACAGCGAGGTTTTCCAAGAAAATGTTTTGAGATAAAACGAGGGAAAATTCCATTAAATTAATAGTGAAAACTTAGGAAAAATAAAATGTTTTCGAGATATCGAGGTTCGATAGTATAATATATAAACCTGGGAATGTTTTTAATTTCATTCAATTTACTTATATGTCAAGGATGAAGTTTAACCATAGTTCTAATTTATGTCAACAATACAATCAGTGCACACCACAGGGAAGACTATACATGAGAACATGACCTGGGTGTGCCAGTTTTAAAAATAAATAACTTGTAATAAATTGAAATAAACAAGTCTGCTATTTTTCGTTATGTTGATAAAAGATACGAATCCGTAAATGTTGCAAATGGGTGAGATAGCGCTATTAATAAAGTAAGCATTATAGCCGATTTTATATACAAAATGAGATTCTAGAACATATACTGGTGTTCTTTGGCCTTGTATCCATGGAAAATTAAATTGGAGTAAAAAAACTGTTTGGTTATCTTAAGCTATGTATTACAGTAGTCACTGCTTAATGTAGCTGCCTTTAATAAGGCTACCCACTTTTTATGGCCACTCCAGCTCGATCCGGAATTATTGTGGCCCCTTTAAAATGGGCAGCGAAATTTGGTTTGTATGCTTTGTTCCATTTAAAATTCCAGGCCTTTCCAGAAATACTTTATTCCTTTTCCAGGCCAAAAATTATAACAGTCAAAAACTTAACATTAAATGCCACAAAAGAAACAATCACCCAAAAATTTTGTTTAATGTTTAATTTTAAATTTTACATTTTCTGAATACACTTAATTTCTATATTAAAGTTAGAAAGAGTTTCATGCCTCTTAAAAATTTGCTAAAAAGAGTTAAATCTGATGAATTTTCTACATTTCTTATTCTACTCTTTTTTTTGTTTCATAAGACTTTCTAGTTCCTCATGCTTACGATTTCCATTAAATCCTCTGTTTGCTTCATAAACTCAATATATTTTCATGAATTCTGATCTAAATGAAATTGCCTTTTCAATGGAATATGAATGCAGAGAGATTTACAATAAACAGGATTTCTGTTTGAGGGAAATTTGCGTATGCAAGATAAATGGACCTAACCTAACTCTAAAACCTAAAACAAAAATAACCACCACTAATCCAAAGATAACCATGGAACCATAGTGATCGTTAATCCAACAGTGTAACTTATAAAATCATTTCTCGTCATTTAATGATAAAATAACACAGGGTGAGTTTAAAGTCGTACACATAAAAGTTTAGCTGCCCGTAAAAGTACCAGTTTGAGAATTTAAATGAAAGTAAAGTATCACCGAGATTAGTTGAAATGTTGGCTTTTTTTTTAGCAGACAAACTTTAGATGTTACAATAAATGTTGGAAATGACGTCCTCTTTCATGAAAACAAAAGCGTGTTCGTTTTACCAGATTTCATGAGACTCTGCGAACCATGGCAGCCCTGATGTTAGAAATGGCTGTTGTGATATTCGATTTTAGCTCAGCAATGGTGTGTGGACTATTCACATAAACCACATTTTTCAAATAACCCCACAGGAAGAAATCAAAGGATGACCACAATCATCGGGAAATTATGCACTGATCGAAAAATTCATTCAAAAGATGCATATTCGCTGTTCCTGGCAAAACAATAAGCCACACCCTTGAACAACAAACAAATGAAGTCTCTGGTCACAAGATCACTGATACCGATTGAAATACATTCGAAACAATCTGCACTGCCATCTACCGGGAGGAAATCGAAACTTAATACATGGTCACTGAATTACAGTCCATTAAACTTTGATATGCTCGACCTTAAATTACACTCGATTTAGATTTTATTAATATGACGGATAGAAATAAAATGGTGGATTCCATCTAAGAAGAGATAACGAAATATTAATTAAATTATTAATAAAAAGTTACTATCAGAAGTTATTTTTTCCAGTTGCGTATTATGGTTTAATGTACACAATGCATGAAATTCATTTGCCTCAGCCCAGCCACTTGTGTTAATACACTGTGAGAAAAACATGACTTTTGTTTGTTAGTTTTGTTTTGTTTTTCCACATTTAAATGCATTGTTAACGAAACACTTGTGAAAAAAAAGTGTGTAACAATGATGAAGCTAATGCCAGGCAGAATTTCTTTTTTTTTTTGG
>JAHWFO010019261.1:977484-1030503 GCA_023313115.1 Rhysida immarginata | reverse complement strand
AAACGGTAAAACTTAGAGTAAAATTTAAGTGTGGATTATTTCCCTTTGATGACTGTACCAAGTTTCAGCTCTCTAGCTTCTCGGGAAGTTGGTTTAATATTGATTACAAGATTTGACCTAAACAAACTGATATTGCAAATTAAATAAAAGCTTTTCATAATAAAAATAATGTTTTCATCAGTAATCCAAAGGTTAACTTTTGGTGTGGTTTAATGCACGATCGAGTAATCGGACCTTTCTTTTTCACTGAAGACACCATTACTGCTGCAACCTACCTAGATATGCTGGAGAAGTACCTGATTTCACAGGTGGAAGAACTGCAGCCCAACATAGTCTATCAACAAGATGGAGCACCTCCTTACTGGGGCCTGCAAGTTAGGCCAATGCCTTGATACGAACTTTCCAGGACGATGGATTGAAAGGGATGGGCCAATCCCTTGGCCCCCTCGCTCACCCGATGCGAAGCCTCTGGATTTTTTCTTCTGGGGATATGTGAAAGAGAGTGTACAAGACCAACGTTGATGTCATTCAAACTCTCAAGAACAGAATAACTGAAACAATCGCTGAAATCGCCTCCGAAATGCTAACCCAAACATGGGAGGAAATCGAGTTTCCCTTTGACGTCCTTCATGCCGTAAATGGGGAGCACATAGAAATTCATTAAGGCATGCTAAGAAACTTTGAGTTTTTTTTTTGTGAATAAAAAAAATCACATTAAAATCTTTAATAGTTTTTGAGTAATAAACCTTTAGAATAAGGGACATAATTTAGAAACACCCTGTATATGTATGTATGTTCGCGATTTTCTCAAAAACTACTGATCCGATTTGGATGGGGTTTTCGCTATTCGACTAAATATTTTTCTGGGAAGGTTTCTGACCCATGAAGTCGGTTCATTTTTGTTAAAAAAGTTCTAGTTCATGAATACAAGAACTTGTTTAAGTATTACAATAAATGCTCGAAATGACGTCCTCTTTCGAATTAGGGATTGTGCCCCCCCCCCTCACTTGCCAGATTTATCACCCCCTGATTTCTTCCTATGGGGTTATCTGAAAAATGTGGTTTATGTGAATAGTCCACATACGATTGCCAAGCTGAAAACGAACATTACAACAGCCATTTCTAGCATCAATACTGCAATGCTTCGCAGAGTCTCACGGAATCTGGTAAAACGAATATGCTTTTGTATTTGCGAAAGAGGACATCATTTCGAACATTTATTGTAACACCTAAAGTTTGTCTGGTAAAATGAACACGCTTTTGCATTCATGAAAAAAGGACGTCATTTTCAACATTTATCGTACCGCCTGAAGTTTGTCTACTAAAAATAAAAGCCAACATTTCAACTAATCTCCGTGATACTTTACTTTCATTTAAATTCTCAAACTGGTACTTTTACGGGCAGCTAAACTTTGACGTGCGCGACTTTAAACTCGCCCTGTATATAGGAAGTCGGCTCAAAAGTTCCTTCCTCACCACCATGAGTAACCACTCGACACCCAGGTCATTCGCCGGTTGTTTTGTTATCTTGATCTCCACCATGAGTAAATATCATGGCTGCTGCTTTATTGATGGAAACTTTTTAAGTCGCCACACTTGGAATTTTTCAATCTTCATTGTGCAACAAAATTTTTGAAGATGAAGAAAAAGCAACGGAACAGCAAAAAAGTCATTTCAATAAAGAAAGTATAGAAAGTAAGTGCAATTTTACATTTAAATGAAATATTAGCAAAAGAAAAATAAAAAAAAAAACAACACAAGGCTGCTAACTACAAGATTAACATTATGTAGGACAATATTTAATTGTGCAGATTTATTTTTTAAATTATGAATAAATTATATCGTATAATATAAATACAACTTAAAAAATTCCATCAAATATTTTTTCACACAGTTTGCTGCATGTTTTTATTATTATTATTTTCATGTTCATAACACAAGTGTGGAATAACAGAATATTTCGTGTGATTTGTCGAATGTTAACAAATACCGATTATGCCCAAGTAACTTTTTAAAAAAATTTCAAGAAAATAATACTGTTTTCTCGCAATACCGAAATATGGGTAAAGGGGCATAGTTGTCATAACATCCTCAGACTGTCAGTCCTATTTATTTATCGCTTCAATACATGGTTATGTCATTCCTCTCAATCATAATTTTTAATATATTCACGTTAAAAAAAAAAGGAAAAAAAAAACGAGGCCTGCAAATATCAGCTGCGGCCGAGCCACATCTTCATCTTAAGATTCAGATGATACCACTATTGCTTAAGCATTCTTCTTCCAGTAATAATGCAATTAGTTTCCTTTTTTTTCTTGCATCTCTTTTCTGAAGTTAGGTTCTGGTTATTGTTGTTATTAGCTGAAGCCAAGGCACCTGTGACTGTTCAGCAATGTTGAACCAAGGTGTCTCGAAAGTTATCGCAACAGACGCGACCGCATATGATCATATCATATGACATGGCAATCGGATGGTCGTTACGCAGTTACTTTCTAGACGCAGCCTACAATACATTTAATGGCACTTGGTCTCTCTGACATGCAGTTTATATGAGTGAAATTTATATCTTCTCACATCTATCTGTTCGGTAATACCTACAGTACATTTCCTGGACCTCAAGCATGGTCCAGCCATTAGATAGGTGCTCCTAATAAATTGCCACATTGAGGTATTTAAAATAATGAAGGCATCCTTAATTTAGGCTAAGACAAATTTTCAGGCCATAAAAAAAATGAAAGAGCACAATCTTTATATCATTATTTTAAATAATGTGTTAATTAATTCAGTGAATTTAACAAAATCAACTTAAATATTTAATGACATATTCCTCCTCAATAACTCCTTGCCTCCTTTAAAAATTTTTTAGCAGGAGCATATCAAGATAATCCTGTTTTTTATGAAGGGGGGGGGGGTAACAACTTGAGACTAAGATCGATAAATACTAGGTCATTCAAAGTTAATACCGAAATTTAACCAAAGTTGCGCATCTTCGTCATCTCAGACTATGGCGGCAGTCTCTCTATTATCATATTTAATCTCTCCTTAATTTTTCATTGCTTTTTCTTCTATTGTCAATTCCAAAAAATAATGAAAAAATTTGTCCATAAATTATTAACACCCTATTCAAGCTCGATTAAGCTGTGAGCTGTAGTCTGTGATGACATGGCAGTCACATGACCCAATAGAGACCTAGTGTTTATCGATCTTGTTTGAGACTTCCACTTTTTTATCAACATTATTCATGAAATGCAAACATTGCACCAGCTTTTCTTGACCAATATGCATGAACAACCAAGAACAGCTGGCATAATGATAACTATGACAAACAAGGTGTGCTCAAATTGTAAAGCTTTAAGTTTCTTTCTCTGGAATGGGACCAGATAGAAATAAGGGACTGCCTCTAAAGTCAGCATTTTCATAAGATCTGTTCATACCATCCTGCATACAGACAAGAAAATGATGAATGTTTTATGCCAGATAGATTGCTGCAAATGCTGAGCAATGAACAAATGGCAACAAGCATGGCAACAAGCCGGAGAAACTTTTATAGTGACCCTGCCGAGTTGGCATAGACAATAGTAAGGAATACATACAATTATATACTGAGTGGCCAGATTACTATGACCACCCCATCAGTACTTTGTTGGGCCACCTTTTGCCTTCAATACTGCGGCGATTCTTCTTGGCATTGACTCCACGAGATACTGAAAGGTGATGCTAGGAATCTGACACCATCCTATTTTATCTTGTACAGAGGGTAGATTATCACAGAACGATAATCTGCGGCACTTACTCCTTCGAGGGAGTTTTGCGCCATCCCAGTAACTAACGACTGCTACGAGATGACAGTAGCAGCCGGAACCAACAGCTTAACGTGCCCTCCGAAGCACAGGGGGTTCATGATGGAAGAGCTGCTGGTGGACGAACAAACCAGTGGCTATCACCAGCTGCTGGACATCCAACACTGGTTACTCAGCAAATGGGTCAGACTAAAGTCCCCCAACAGCTGTGCCCCAAATAGCCGTTCCACCCAGCAGTGGTCCTCAAGCTGCTGGCTGCACCTGAAGTTGCTTAACTCCGTCGATCAGCGAGCCAACCGACGAGACAACCAGGCCACCCCCAATCTGACAGCATGCCTGATGAACAGCATTGTCCAGTTATGAGATTTGATTGTTGTGGAACCAGCTACCTGATGGCTCTATCAATTTCATCCCACAAGTGCTCAAGTGGATTGAGATCTGGTGATTGTGGAGGGCAACTTAAGCAAGATAAAGTCCCCCTCATGTCCTGCACAATATATGAGCACCGTGAGATGGTGCACTGTCTTATTGGAAGAAGCCATCCCCATTGAGATATACCATTAACAAGATAGGATGAACTTGATCAACAACGATATTTAGGTTATGTTGTGCTAATCAGACATTGTTTACCGAATTAAAGGGCCCAAATCATGCATTAAATCACATGACTTTTTTCCAGTGTTCGACTGTCCAATCCTTTTGTTTCTGTGCGAATTGGAGATGTTTAATCTTGTTAACTGCAGACAGCAAAAGTGTTCGAACAGGCCTTCGGCTTCCATATCCTGTACGATGCAGTGTACGGCGAACAGTGCATTCAGAAATCATTTGAGAGGATCCTTGATTAAGATCTGCAGTAATCTGATGCACTGTTGCCCTTCTATTGTCTTGTACCATTCTTGCCACTTTCCATTCTGCCTGAAAATTGACTAGCTGCTGTTGGTCACAACTCACACGTTCAGACCCAAGTTTTCCAGTTGACAGTCCAGTCTTTCAACACCTTAACAACAGCTACTCTAGAACATTTAACAAATACAGCTGTTTTGCTGATACTTGCTGAATGGCTCCGAATGTCAACAGTCATCCCACGTTCAAAGGCTGTTAAATGGCGTCGTTTACCCATATCTTCAAAAACAAATCACTTCTACTGTCATGATAAAAATCTGCTTCCCTTTTTATAAGGGTCTGGCCATCTGGCAACTTCAGTGCTAAATCATAGCTAATTTGCCTACAAATGTCAAGTGGTCAATCTGGCCACTCAGTGTAAGATGAATGTGTTGAGAAATGACGAAATATTTCAGCTTTCTGATATGAGCAGTTTTGCAGAAATAAATTAGGTAACCTTACAATTTGAATGCACTTCATACAGATAGAACATGCAAATAATTATTAAAATTAGAAATATTCCAAAACCTGATTGTGCTTTTCATAGATAAAACATTAAATCCCATCATTCACTCTCAGACTCAATATTTATTATATTTTTGAATATTATAAATAAATCACATATCTCAGTTTTAAAAAATGATAATTTCAGGGGCGTAACTAGGATTTTGCATGGGGGAGTTTTTGGGGTTTTTTTTTGGGGGGGGGGGAGGATAAAATGTAGAATAGTTTTTAGTAGAAACAAGGGAAAACAAATGAACTTAAACAGATCAGACGAACCCCCCAAACCCACCCTAGTTACGCTCCTGAATTTTTAACAGTTAATATTAATAAAATAGTTTATCATTTATTTAATCTAACCTAACCAACCTAATTCATTTAAATTCATTTATAATTACGCAATTCAATTCATTATTATAATTTAATACAAGTCCACAGTAAATCATTCCATTTACATGACAAAGTACAAGAGATATTTTTTAAGTGTATAGATTACCATCATCCTTATCCCTATCTTTCTCCCTAGGTACAGGACTGTCATCCACATCTTTGCTTTTAAGATCTGTACACGATGAAAATTCTTCTGATATGCTTCTAGCTAAAAGTTTAAAGAAAATTTTTTTGCAACATAAACACTTAAAAATTTTTTCAATTGATTACAATTATTAAGTAAAAAATAAACTTAATTTGAAAAATTAATGAATTATAAATCAAATGGAAAGCACTTACGTGATAGAACTGTACACGTTTGGATATGAAAAAAAATAAAGAAACAAAAAACAGCGTATATTTATGAACCACTCAATCATTTAAACATATAATTTAAAAATACCAGATCACAAAATTAAATAATTTTATCCCACCTTCTTTTCTCCTTGTTTGTACCCCTATGAGTGTTTCCATAGAAACTTCCGTTCTTGGAATGCTAACACAGCTTGGAGGTAACATTATTCCTTCTAAATTACCAAACGTACATTCCTGCGATAAATTTTTGTAGCAGACCGGATGAGCCTGTAAAGAAAAAAATATTCAAAACATCAGCTATCTGTATCTTTGGCTGGATAAGAGAACATTGAGAAGGTAGTAGAAAAATTACCATGTTCATGACTTTTACAGTGAACAGAATTGTTCATTATACAGTAGTGTTCTAATTAATACAAACAAGAGGGAATTTTCACATAATTTGATTTCCTGAGTTCTGCAGGCCTGATTTACAGCTGATATGTAACTAATTATGCTCAGCTGTTTACTGTATTGTAATAAAATACTTAGTAAAATAATTACTCCACGTTTCAATAAAAATACCGAAAATTCCCACTTGTTCACATTAATTAGCAGTAGTGTTTAGTGTGTTTCCGATAAATGTATAATTCTAATCTATCATTAACCCTAATAATACTTAAATTATTGCTTTCCATTTCATAGGTACATTTGAAGCTAGGAAATTTATTATTTAACTCACTAAGGAAACAATTAATATCACATTTCTTTCTAAGACAGTGAAAATACAAGGGTTGATCGAAAAGTAATGCCTCCATGGCTGTAACTTTATTTGATAACAGATTTTTAAAATTCTTTTTGTATCTAATACTTACATTTGTCTTCTATGTAATGCACTATTCACTTTGCGATGTAGTCTCCATCTCTTTCCAAGCACTGGCCAATCAGAATTTTTTGCGCTTTTTCATCGACTTTGCACCTTGCAACTTACACCGCTTCCCGAATATGAAAGAGCACCTTTAAGTTCTGTTCTGACAAGAGGTAATATTCAATCCTGGTGTCAACAACAACTCTCAACACGATGAATTCTTCTACGATGAATTCCACGCACTTGCGCCATGTTTTGTCACGTTTTGGCGCAAATGCGTGGAAAGGGATGAGGACTATATCGGAAAGTGAATAGTGCATTACATAGAGAAGAAAAATGTAATTATCAGGTACAAAAAGAATTTTGAAAATCGGTTACCAAATAATAAAGTTAGAGCCTTGGAGGCATTACTTTGCGATCAACCCTCGTATGATCCACATACTCCAACCTAAAACACGGGTTATTAATAAGTCAACTGGATCTCAAATTTATTCATGAAGGGATTAGCAATAAACTGGACTAAGCCAACTGCCCATAGCTGTTCTCAAGGACTGCTTATAAACTTTGGAGTTGAATTGGAAGAAATTTTGGTCACTCATAAACGGATTGGTTTTTCTTGAATATATTCACTGTTTTCCTGGAATCAACAGTCATTAGTTATTGCACTACTTCTATTGCTAGATGAATTAATTGCAACAGGAGTAGTGCAATATATTATGTAGATCCGATATTTCAAGAGCTTTGCAAGTCACCAGAATAAAAGTATTTTCAATTAAAAATAATGTTTTCTATGTTGGCACTAAGTTTGTTTGCTCTTGCCTACTGCCATAGAATTCTCAGCATTGCTTATCAAGAAATGAAAAAGCCTTTTATGTTACAAAGAAGTGCATAAAATTCAATAACTAATGGGTTGCTTCATAAATCTGATGGAAAGAAAAAAAAGACACCAGAAACAAGGGAAAAAATAACATTTTATTAAGTGAAATATTTTCCCTTAGCAGCTGTACATTGTGCCCAACGCAGGAGTCACGCTGCTGATCACCACTTTCGCCAATGGTCCCAAAAGAATCAAAGTGGCTATTTTTATTTAGAATTGGTGTTGTTTACACCTTAATCTTCCTTAATTGTCATTCTTGCCTGACGCTATTCTTAAATTACAAAAGAACTTCACACTTTTAAAAATTATTACATCAAAGCTCTTCAGAATATAGATACACCACATACGGATTCTTAAAGAAAAACTCTTGAAGTTTATTGTGACACAGTTAAAGATGTTCAATATGCCCCCCTGTCGTGACACGGCATGCATCAATGCGGTAGTCGAATTCATCCCAAACCTGCACTAACATGTCTCCATCAATCCCACATATCGCTACCGTAATGCATTCTTTCAGCTCGTCTAGATCAAGGGGAAGAAATCACAAGGTGTGAGGTCGGGGCTCTGCGGTGGCCACTTTGCAAGTTCCAGGTTATTGTTTGCTTGACCAATCCACCGCTGTGGGAGTGTGGCATCAAGAAATTCCCGCACCTCTGTCTTCCATTTATTGTGATTTCTTTTTATGGGGGTGTGTAAAGGACAAGGTCTTCACCCTACTCCTTCCCCGTGACCTAGACGAGCTGAAAGAAAGCATTATGGTAGCGATACGTGGGATTGATGGAGACATGTTAATGCGAGTTTGGGACGAATTCGACTACCGCATTGATGTATGCTGTGTCACGACATGGGGGCATATTGAACATCTTTAACTGTGTCACAATAAACTTCAAGAGTTTTTCCTTTAAGAATCCGTATGTGGTGTGTCTATATTCTGAATAGCTTTGATGTAATAAATTTTTAAAAGTGTGAAGTTCTTTTGTAATCACCCTGTACTTCTAGCTTGGAACATAAAATTATTCGGATCACTTTAATGTGAAGGAAAAGTATGTATGGGTTGACACACGAATCATATATTCACTTGTGAGGCCATCGATCCAATTCAACACATTATTTGGTGGACTGGCAGACATTGTTTTCATTAAACTTTATTGAGTTACAAGATGTTTACCGGTATTTGGATGTTAAACTGTAATCTCTTATGAAGTAAGGATTATATATGTCACAGAGTTAAACTTGAATCTTTGTGCCACTGTTATTGCCCTTTTGTATGGCTCATTAAGGAGATTAACATTGGAATCACATCTTTTCCTGGAGTTCAAGAAGTTTCTCCATGCAGTCAAGCTGATTTTTATGCACGATATTGTGCAGTTTTAAATGATAATATTTTAGGCCTTATTGCTTACTTACTTTTCAAACATGCTTATTCGTTGGGGTCGTGGGGGGCAGCAGCACTATGGAGGATCTCCAGCGATCACGATCTTCCCCCATCAGGCGCATGTCCTCCATGGTAAAACCTAAGCGACTCGAACCCAGATTCTCCATGTAGTCTAGCCACCTGGTTCAAGGCCGGTTCTTGGTCTCTTACCCACCAGCTTGGAAAATAACTGCCTAAGAAGACCAGGTTGCAGCATCCATATCCAGATCTCTCAGTGCAGAGAAGTAGCAGCTCAACACTTAAAGACTCCCTTATTGTGCTGCTGTGCACTCATCTAATAGGGTAATACCTACCACACTTCTCACAAATATCATTTCAGCCACTTGTACCCGCGATCGCACTCTTTTGGTCATTACCCAAGACTCATGATCATAAGTGAGAATGGGGACAAAGATAGATTTGTAAACGGAGAGCTTGGCTCATGACCATAGGCCTTATTATAAAATTTAAAAAATTTGTTGAAAATATTAGTTTAAAACCTTTAAAAAAATATATTAGTCTAAATTCAAAATTCATTAGTATTATTTAAATAAACCTGTCTTTATTGATTATTTTTATTTTGCATCATTATGTGGTTGAAATGTGTTCACATTTAATAAAAAAGAAGAATTTTACAACAGAAAATTCATTAATTTCTTCATGACTTAAAATAACTAAGATAAAAAAAAGTTTACATGGGTACTTGCGCTTATGTACAAGGGGTAGGTTTACTTCTGGTGAATTTTAAATCCATCATGAAAATATCTATTCATATACATGCAGGCATAAACAAGCACTTTAATAATTCTGCCTAAACACTCATTAAATACTCTAACCCCTTGTAATAATTTTGCAGGCATCCATAACTGCTTGTAAAAAATAATATATTTATTTGGATTACCGTCATCCCACACCATTCACATTTCATGCCCGCCAAACATTCTGCTGACCAGCAGGTCTTCTTGCATAAGTAGCATTTAGAATTCGCAGGAAGATTTCCTTCCCGCCAATGATGGTAATGCGTAACCAACTGCTGAAATAAAAAACAGAAAAAAAAGCAAATTTATCCCCTTAAAGAGTTTTCCGATTAAGGTAAAATTTCGTTAAATAATGCTCAAGTTTCTATCAATTTAAATAATAAAAACCTCTTCTTTATCTGGGATATATGTGGCACATTCTTTACAGTCGGCTACTGCAAAGTCTTGACAGTCCAAATGGACAAAATAATCACAAACTACAAAAAAATAAATAAAATGTCATATTTGTTAACACAGTATAAATAGTAATCAAATATACAAACTTTACAACTGAAAGCATAGAAACATGTGAAATGGTAATAAAATATTTTAATGTTAATAAAATATGATATAGTAATAATATTATAATGATGATTGAATAAAGAAATTCTCTTTTATATAAACTATGATGATGGAAAGTAAATAAATAAAAATAAGTAAAATATATTTTGGAACAAAAGAGAGAGAGAGAAAATAAAGACAAATAAAAAGACTGTAATTTACTAAATAACCAAAGAAGCTTTAAATTTGAGTTAAAGACAACATCTCGCCAATCAGAGAGGCACACCAATGTCCTCTGATTGGTCGGTTAACATCTCTGAAAAACATCTATGACCGGATTGGTCCTTTATGTATATACCAGGTGTTTCAAAAATAACCGGTATATTTGAAAAATCAATAAAAACTAAACGGGCAGCGATAGAAATACACCATTTGTAATTTCGAAAGTTTGTCTGCCTGAAAATTTACTGTCGTCCCAAGCATATTGCAACACACTGTGTATTTCTATCGCTGCCCGTTTAGTTTTTATTGATTTTTCAAATGTACCGGTCATTTTTGAAACACCCGGTATAAGGTAATTTCCTCATCTCTTCCCACAAATTTATCCACGCCCCGTAAGGTAAAGGCCAATAATGACATGGATGCACTAGCTGTCTCACATTACTACTCGTCTGCAGAACGCCTTGAAGAAATTTGAAGAGTGGTTTAATTGCTGGAGGCTGAACTTTAATGTCGGAAAATGTGAAGCCATGTACTACAACAAAGAGCTGAAGCTTCCCCCAGATTCTCTTGTTCTATTCAATAAGAAACTTGAATGGATTGATAACTACGAGGCTTGTCCATAAGTAAGTACCGTTTCGTTCTACTGCCACCGTAGTGCTAGTGTCGCAGTTCCGAGCATGCATACTCGTCTCACTAGAATGTGTTGTGTTAGTGATCGTTGAAAATGTTTAAGACAATTTCTGAGCCCGCGGACTGTGAAGTGCATTCTGTAATACGGAAATTCATCGTCAACTTGTAGAGATTTATAGGGAAAATGTAATGACTGATGGAATGGTGAGAAAAGTGGGTTAGGCAAATTCAATGATGGACGAACCAATGTTCATGACAAAGCACGAAGGGGGTGGCCTTCTGTTATCAATGATGATTTGGTTGAAAAAGTGAATGAGAAAATTCGTGAAAACAGACGATTCACAATAAGAATGCTTTGTACGAGTTTCCACAAATTTCAAAAGCAGGCGGTGCTCAGCAGTGGCTATCTTCGCTGGCAGCTTCTTTCTATGAAGAGGGCATAGAAACATTGGTTTCCCACTATGACAAATGTCTTAACAACGGTGGCAACTATGTAGAAAAATAGTTTAAGAAATACTCTTTCATGTAAAAAAAAATTTTGTTTATTAGTTTAGAAAATATTTTGTGTTTTTTCCCAAAATGGTACTTGCTTTCCGGATACGTCTCGTATAAGTTACTTTCCTGGAACCATCATGTGACTTACGTGCTGAACAATGCGAAGAAGGATAAAAACAGTCTCATAGCTCTTCTGGGTCGAAACAGTATACTCAGCATCGACAATAAGCTATTGTTGTACAAGATGATGATGCAGACCATCCTCCTCTATGTTATGCCTACGTAAAAGCAGATGGAGTGAGCTCCAGTCATTTCAGAATGTTACCCTGCCTGAGGACCACTAGGTAAAAGAACTGTGAAAAATCAATACATCCATTCAGATTTGAACATGACTTACATCGGAAAGTTTACCCAAGATCTCCTGATGAGTTTGGTGCAGATGATGAAGACCCATGAAAATGATCTGGTGGCTGAAAAACTCAATGGAAATGAAATGGCATATGAAGTATAGAAAACTGAGACTTATTCTTGAAGTCAACTTTGAAGACATTGGCAATGTTTCCTTCCCGGATTATTGGAAAATGTGACAATCGCCAATCTTCTAATAATTGCCAATCTTATTATTTTTCATATTGTGGAAGATCTCTTGGATTAGTCAGGCTTCTTGCCTACTTCAGTGTATTTCATTTAAAATTTAATCTGGAAGGGTAAGCCTAGTGAAAGCACAGTTTCCATCCCACCTGAACAATTGTACACTTCACTGTTCGATTTTCGATTTTCGATTCTCTTCTCATACATCAGCTGTATAATTACGATGCTTAAGAAGAAAGCTCGGCAGGAGGTGCTCCGAAGAACCTCCTGAAGAACATGTTTAGTGACATTGCCAAGACTATTAATGATTGCTGGAAGTTTGTTTCTTACTTTTCAGCTGCTTGGAAGAAATCTCTCGTCTCAACCATTCCAATGCCTGGGCAAAATCCGGTGTTTCCTGTGAGCTACAAGCCTATAGACCTAGAGAAGGCATTCCTAGCTAGATTTCAGGATCACTGTAGTGCCAAGCACATAGTATGACAAGAGCAGTTTAGTTTTCATACCGATTATTCCTGCCAGATTCAAGTTTGGAGACTCATCAAAGATTTGAGTATCCCCACAACAATTCTGGATACAAAGGTTGCATTCTGTTCTATATTGCTGACTTGATTAAATAAAAAGAGAAGATCCAGGAATAGCAATATTGGTAGCATCTTTATTGACTGTTCAACGCGTTTCGAGTATTAACTCATTATCAGGAACTATGAACGACTACAGAATTACAATGGTTACAACACCTGATATATATGGGAGGGGTCCACCAATCAGAGAAAAGTAATTAATTCCGATTGGTGGACTTACAAGCAATGGGTTAAATTATTATAGAAAAAACACATAGTTGTGTGAATACATGATTGGATACGTAATAGTAATAAAAATTACAAAATTAAAAATTAAAAAATAATCAACTTTATAAACACACTATATGTATAAGAGCAATACTGGATATAAGAGCAAAACTAGATATAAGAGCACACTGGATATAAGAGCAAACTGGATATAAGAGCAAACTGGATATAAGAGCAAAAACTGGAAAAAGATCCATAGGAGATATAAGAGCCAACAAAGCAAAACAGTAGCTAAGAGTTTCCGTCCGGGAGGCTGTGGATTATGTTTATTTCCAGGTTTATTATTCTGTTGACTGCATCGGGTATTGGGTTTTTCTCAAAACTGAGCTGGTTGTTTAGAATCTTTTTTCTATCAGTCATGAGGTGTTTCCTAATTATCAGGGCTTCTTACGTGAGTATTTTCTGTGGATCTTTGATGAATTTGACAATGGACATAATTTCTTGTATTCACCAAAGCTGTGTTTGTTGTCGATAACGTGGTCTGCAAAGGCCGACTTGTGGTCCCTGTTGACCCAAAATCTACTGTGATCATTGAATCTTATACGGAATGATCTTCTGGTGGATCCCACGTAGAAGCAACCACAAGTTGGGCATGTGAGTTTGTAGACCCCGTAGGCTTTGTAGACATCATTATGTTGAATCCTCTCCTTCGGGTTTAATAGATATCGGCATTTGTTTGCGGTTCTATACGCAATTCTTAGCCTGTGATTCTTGAAGATGTTAGTAATCCTAGTTATCTCTGGGCCAGTATATGTAAAAGTGGTATATTTAGGAGATTCGGTTGTACCGTCAACAATATGGTTGCGTGACTCAAGTGCTCGTCTCTTCTTTCGGAAGATAGTTTTTGTGATCTGGTCTGGGAAAGCATTTTTTCTTGCCACATCGTAAGTAAGTCTTAGTTCCTCGTTTCTGTCTTTAGCAGTGATAGGATATGATAGCGCACGATGGAAAAGGTAGTTAAGGGCTGCTGCCTTATGTTGTGGTGGATGGTTAGATTCGAAATTGATTATATTAGAGTGGCTGTAGGTTTCATGTATATGGAGAATTCCAGTTTTTTGGTGTTATAGTTTTTGTTCAGTGTTAAATCCAGGAAATTAACTGAGTTGTCTTTTTCTTCTTCCATCGTGTAGGAGATACTGTCATGGAAACCGTTAAAATGATTTAGAATCTGTATTGCGTTTGTCTTCTCCTGGTTGAAGGCAATGAGCGTATCATCAACGTATCTCTTGTAATAAACAATTGTTCCGTTTTTGAGGAGTGGGGTGACATGCTTTTCTTCCAGGGTTTGCAAGAAGTATTCTGATATGACTGCACTGATGGGCGAGCCCGTCAATACACCCTTGGGGATTTTGTAAAAATTATTGTTAAATGTAAAATAACTCTGATTATGGATGGTATTAAGGGCGTTGACTATGTCGGAACTAATGTTATCGTCCATTTTGTTGTAGGGCAATTTTTCTTTGATTATACTAATGGTTTCCGTATTAGGTATATTCGTGTAAAGGTTTACGATGTCGAGGGAAATAAGGGTCAGATTTTCGTCAATGGTTAAGTTAGCTAGGGTATCCGTTAGTTGCATGCGATTCTTCAGTGTGTGGAGATTATTCAATGGGCAAATGTTCCTGATAATATCCGAAACTTTTTTCGCTAAGTAGTAGAAGGTGGACGACATGCAGTTGACCACAGGGCAGATCGGTTGTGTGACTTTATGTATCTTAATGAGTGCTCGGATGTGAGGGGGAGTAGGTTTAGCACAAATAACTCTAAGGTTCTTAAATAATTGTGATTTAAAGTTTTTGGCCACTGACTTGATATTTTTTTGGAAATCGGTAGTGGGATCCTTTATGAGCTGGGTGAAGCCATTTTCTGTTATGAAATCCTCTATCTTTCTGTGGTAATCGTCTTTGTAAATGATCACGGTAGCATTCCCTTTGTCTGCGCCGAGAAGGTATGCCTGGTTGTCCTCTAGCTTCTTCTTGATTTTGGATGCAGTTTTGTAATCCTGTGACGGGGCACTACGGGCGGTGATCCTATTGATTTTTTCTATCTCCTGTGCTGCTAAGGTACGAGCGCTGACACGTTCTCCGGGGGGAAGTTTTAGTAAAGATATTCTAATTCTGATATCAGCAAAGCCTTCAATTAAATTTGGCATGAAGGGCTTATCAGAGATAACTTTCCCTCAAACGTGGTCGGAATGGACATTTCTTCTTTACCCATAGGTATTACAAACCAAAATTGGTGACAAATTTCCTCACCACGTGATATGAAAGCTGCTGTACCGCAAGGTATTTCTTCTTGGATCTCAACTATTCAACTATGTTACTCATGATTTTCGGGAGCCCGACCAATGCAAATTATACTTTTTTTTTGCAGATGATACTGCTGTCCTGCCCATATTATATCTTGTCTACTAGAAGCCCTGAAAAAAAACTTTGAACGTTGGTTCAACAACTGGAGGTTGAAACTGAACATCGATAAGTGCAAGGTGATGCGATGTATAAAAACAAGAAGCATAAGTGCCAGGTGATTCTACAAAAACCTTGGTGTGATTGTGGACTCTAAGCTCTGCTGGAAAAATCATGTGACATATGCCCTGAACAAAGCTCAGTCTTATTTCTCTTATTGGCTACAACAGTGCCCTTGGCAATGACAACAAGCAACTCCTGTAAAAGACGATTATTCGGACCATTCTGCTCTATGGCATGTCAGCATGGGCTCCCTTATGCAGAAATAGATGGAGTGAGATTCAATCATTTCAGAATGTTACCCTGAAGACAACTGCTCAACTAGAAAGGAGAACTGCAAAGAATAAGTCTATCACAGCGACTTTGAAGTGTCATAGCAACAACCTAATTACAGAAATTTTGAAGCACTTCCTGGAGATGAAGTGGCACACAGTATCGTAAGCCGAGGCATTTTCTGGGATATTAATTTTAAGGACATAAACAATGTTTCCTTCCCGGACTGCTGGCTAATGTGATCTCTCTTGTTTCTTTCCTTTTTTTTGCGTCTTTTCTTGTTTCTTCTTTTCTCATTTTTAGGCTGTCTATCATCAATCTTATTCTATAATTACTAAGAAGAAAAAGGAAGAAAAAATTCCACAACTCGGACTCGAATCAGGAACTACGCCTTTCGCAGGCGCCACTCTTACCAATCGAGCTCTTCTTAAAGGTAAACTCCACACCCAAAACAACTTTGTTTAAAATGAAAGATGATGGTCTCAAAAACAATGTAGCCTGTATAAAAATTTTCAATCCGAACTGAAAATTGATAAAATATATAAAAAAAAAACCTTTCATTTTTCCCCTCCCCCTGTGATCGACACTGGCGCCATGTTTCAGCAACTGTTACGTCACAAGTTGCCGAGAAGTGCGAAGGAGTTTTGAATTCGTGACGTCACACATTGGACGCTATCGGTTAGTTGTCAGTTGGGCATCGCAATGGGCTATGAATTGAAACAAGACCAATAGTGATGACTGCGATTTTGATAAGAGTCACAGCGATATACATGGGCCATTAGCAGAATTAAATGCTACTGCAACTTCTGCGATATATAGCCCTATGCATTAAACCGTGAAACGGGATCTTCTGTTTGCCACGTCGGCGTGTGCACATTAGGGCGGCGTGTGTCTTACACATTGGATAGGTCTACCTCCTCATTCATTAGGTGTTTAAGTACATGCTGTTGCGGTCGTTGTTCTTGAAGAACGCCAGGCCCGTTTAGAGTTGGAAGAGCATCTAGTTCCACCTTATATGTGATCTAGTTTCAGCGAATTTCTTGTTTGAATTGATACTGAATTTAAAATAGCGGATGAGTAGACAAAGCAAGACACTTCAAAATGAGCACACGATGCTGTTTAGAGTTGGATACCAGTTCCCTTGCTGTCAAAAACTAATCCACTGTTTTTTAATCGATTCTGATTCTGGAAATCTATGAAAGGTGAAATTTCTATTCGACTGTCTATTTACACATCCAAACAGAGAACAAATTAAAGGCATTCCGACATAAAACAGGTGAGCAAAATCTTACGTTATGTAGAATTGTTCTAAGCGAAACTAGAAAGCGACTAGAATCTCGGCGACAAAATTCCCCGAGGTTTTCACGGCAGGAAATGACGCCTTGTTCTGCCGTCTTCTCCAGAGAAGGAATGGAAGATCCCACGCAAATTTTCAATTTCCCGAGGCATTTTTATTAATAAAATATTAGGAAAAATCGAAAAATTTTGAATGATATATACTCTATTAACCTGGATTAATGTTATGATGCATAAAAATAAGAGTTGATTTTTTCCGTGGAGTTTACCTTTAAGAGGGGCATGATCAAAATGCAGGGTCCATGGTTTGAATTTTTCCTTCCTATTTCTCCTCAATAATTATATGTGTAAACATTGGGTCTTAGTTGTTTGTAAATATAAGTAGATGGATCTTTAAAACAACAAACAATTTTACAACAAAAGAATCGACGTGTTTCAGTCATAGCCTTCTTCAGGACATGTATTATACTGATTTGAAGACACTTGGAGGGAAGAGAGGGTTGAGGGGTGGACTGGTAATACAAAAAGAAGCCAATGGTATTCTTTAAATCTATATTATCCATGTCCTGAAGAAGGTTATGGCTGAAATGCGTCGCCTCTATGTCGTAAAATTATTTTTTGTTTTAAAGATCCATATAATACTTATAATTATGACATGCCTGAAGAATATCTTCAGTTTATAATTATCTTCTCTTTGACTTATTCTACAAGTTGCATTATGTGTATGACCACTTGGTCCATCAGACTTCTTACCTATCTCAGTGTATTTCTTTTGCTATCTATTGAGGTAATGTGAACTTTGTGGAAGCACTGCTTCCGTCCATCCCACCTTAAGAAATGTATACTCAATTCGATTGTGTATTCCATGGAGGTCTTGTAGATGAAGTATTTGCTTCGACACATATCAGTCGTCAATAAACCCAGTTAGATTGTTTATAAGAATTCTTTTTATCTATAAAAATTTCTTAACTCAACACTTAATCTTCAAAAACATTTTCCAAAGAATCCTTACTATCAAATTTACCTTTCACCCTTCTTCTCATTGTCCATTATTAAAAAAATAATTCTTTGTATAATTTTGAAAATATTTCCAACTGAAGATAAATCTAGATAGGCTAGAAAACGTTTTTGGACTATTTAACATTTATTTCCTTCAAAAATTTCTTTAAAAAAAAGCATCCCCATCTCACCATTTTGACATCAACCAGTTACTCTTCAAGATCTTCATTTCTGTGAAAACCTTGATTCAAGTCTTCAAGATCTCCATTTCTACAACTCATCTTCATTTGCCTTTTTCAAGATTTCCTTTCTGCAGTATCCTCAGTTCACTTCGTCAGATTCTTCATTTCTACAAAATCATCATCTCTCTTTTTCAGGATCTTTATTTCTTCAAATAACTGGATAACATCACATACATGACACATCAACCATTATTTGGACTGAATTTCAAGTTTATTTTATTTACTTACTTTCCATCATTAATAGGAGAATTTCTTAATTTAATCATTAATAATATCTATTTTTCATATTCTAATTAAAATATTATAATAACATTAATAATACAGGTAGGCCCTTAAAAGAACCTTTTTTTGCAATTAATGCGAAATTAAGTTTCCTCGAAAAAATCATAATGTACTTTCTTGTTTGACATGTTGCTTGAGCACATATTGAACAAAGTGCAATTTAAGCAGAAAATTTGAACCATAAATAAAAGACCTGCCCTACAAGACTAAGGCAACTGCTGATTGGCTGATGAATTTAGCCAACGTCTTGACCACGTGATCTGTTGCAGGAGGAGCAATTCTGATGACTTGTCTGTTGGACTATAGACCACTTAACGCCGGTAAACAAACCACCAGTTGTTTTCGTGGCACTGCAATCGAGGGGCGAATGACAATATCCGTGAGAATATCTGCCGCATATGTTGACACGGAGGCTACGACCACGTATATTTTTAAACATCTCCCGATACACCACACTTTTAAAATAACCAGCACATATTTTAAAAGTTTGTCGAGTGTGATTTGATAAAATTCATTATCATAAAGAATACCAAATGGCAAATCAGAGAAAAGCTAAAAACTGTATCAAACATGTCAATTGTTATTTTAGAAGAGAAATCAGAGCTATGCTCTAACCATGTTTATGTTCCTACTTTAAGAATCGTGTATTGCTGCGATTTATCGAAGATAATAACTATAATTATGTGAAAACTATATTTAAGAGTTGTCCGGGATATGCGAAAAATGTGTACTCTGAGGAATTGCATTTCCCACTCCTTTCACATGCTAATTATCCCCGCCCCCATTACATGCCCATTTTCTAACGTTTCTGCTCCTCCGTTTTAAGTTGTTAATGACTTCGGGTGAAGAGGTGGATACTCATTCATTTGCACGGATTTCTCTCACTTGATCAGCTGCAGCTTCAGCAGATAATGCATTCTGTATAGCTTGTGTAAATGTGCGCTCCGTTTCTGAGAGTAGTCGTCGCTGTACCATTGCTTACGGGGGCGATCATTATTTTTTGCGATTTTGAAAAATTTGATTGCAGATAATTTATTGATGTTTCCTCTATTACAACAGCCGAAAGCCCCGCAGCTTATAGGCATTTTAATTAACAGTTTGTCCTTCTAAAATTTAACACTTCTAATCACAGCAATGTGCTTATTAACTTAGGCAGGAAGCCCATAACGGAAGTGGTGTTTTGACCCTGATGCTAACGCCATCTGGTGATTGTTTACTTCGCTAGTGGTCTATACCTTGTATTACAAATACATAAGCTAAAGTTATCCATGCAATACCACTGATAAGTTCGAACATATAGCCAATGATTTAAAAAGCTACAAGGAATAAAATAATGGAAGGAGAAAAATGAAACCACTACTCCACAAAAAATTATCTATTTATGTACATTACTATATTAAATTTTTTGTGGAATAGTAGTTTTGTTTTTCTTCTTCCATTATTATTGATTGTGTCCAAGTTTCTGGCTTCATTCTTTATTGGATTAAGGCCTACAAGGCAAGTTCAGATGAAACCCGTCCGAGTCATTAGGTGTTGTAAGAAGAAGACAAGGAACAGGAAACACAAGCAAATAGAGAGAATAGTATTTAATGAACAGTAATGTATGCTTTCATGTGGTGAGGTAATTTTTAAATTTCTTCAGAAATAATCAATTTCATTAGCTTGAGGAGCTTTTAAATGACCTGTTTGACTTGTATAGTGTCAATTTATTACTAGATGATTAAAATATGTATTAAAATACAGAAAGAGATAGCGGCATGGCCACCAAGAAAGAATTCTGCTTGATTACACAGTACTACTCCTCTTCAATGTTTCAATGACGTGTGACGTCAAATTGAAGCTAACCAATCACAAATCATTTCAGTTTAGGGGTTTGGTTTGCATTTTTAAAATTAATTTTAATGTTTTGTTTTTTTTTAATATTTTTAATCATGATTTTCGTATTCAGCATACCAAAATTATATAAAACAGCCCTGCTTTTTAAAAAAGAAATTTTATGCAACTTCCCCATTGAAGGAATTTTAAGTGAACTGGCTGGCTGCATATATGTATCTGGGTGGAATCTGCGAAAAAAATTTAGTTCCCATAGTTGCAAATCAAGGTAATAATTAGATTGTATACCCTTCAATGGATATAAACATGTTCAACTTTATAAAAATCATTTATGTGGAATAGTGGTTTCTTTCCTTCCTTTCTTGTTAACCTAGTGTCCACAGTTTTGGCTGTTTTCATGTTTTATTTTATCAATCCATTTGAATGATGAATGTTCCTAACATAATAAATATCATATTGGTTCAATGCTGGTCTTTTCTTATGCAAAAATAAGTTGGGGTCAGTTTGTATTTAAAATTGACTAAATTTTGGGGGTTTGGCTTCTATTCATTAAGTGTAGTAGAATACCTAAATTTTAAATCAACAACAGCTAAACAAATTAAAATACTCTATTTGCTGTTGATGTTAGCAAATGAATCAGATGAAAACAAAAAAATTGTCAATTTAAATAATAAATTAAGATATACAAATTGTTTTATTTAGTTGATTTATAAAAATACATTTAAATTATTAAATAACTATCAAAGTTTATTACTGTCCACTTACTTTCACATTTAATGGCAGTGCTATCTTCCAATCTTTTCCGACAAACATTGCAAAATTTTCTTTTAAAATGGCAAGGTTCAGACCAGCAATGGGCAACAGGATTCTACACAGAGAGAGGAAGAAATAATCCCTATTTGAAAGACCAATATTTTTTATGGTTATTGATTATTGCTAAATTATTTCCTATGTGTATCAAGTAATAAGAGTAATATTTCTTAAAATACAAGTAAGAGAGCCATGGAACTAATAGAAGGGACCAAAACTGCTCAAGACAGAGAATGCATTACTTAGTTGGATAAATAAATTGAAAGTAAAATAGAAATGAAAATTCCACAGTTTGGTAACAAACTTTCCTATTTTCACTTCTAATTTATTACATCTGAGGTATTGTAAAATTAGAAAGTCCTCAAGGACCATTTTCAAGTAGTTCAGATTCAAGTTTTGTACGAGGAATAGATGAGGAGCTTAAATACAGCATTTCATTTTTTTTTTTCCCCCCACATAATTTAAGCTTTTATTTTTGGTGGATTTGGAAATACGAGGTGCATTCAAGTTCTAAGGTCTCCTAATTTATTTTTGAAAAACTATTGACCCTAGAAAGCTGAAACTCCCGTGATTTGTCCACATAGTCAACCTTTACCCGTAGACATTTTTCACAATGCTGATGCCATGATTGGTAGGCCGCCGCAAATGCTTCTTTAGGAACCAGTTTTGTCTATCGGAAAATCGCTTATGCAAGAACGGAATAAAGCTTCTGCTCATCGAGCGGCTTTTCAGTAGGCAAAACAGACTACTATAGAAACGTTTGCAGCTGCGATGCAATCGTGGCATCAGCATTGTAAAAAATGTATACGGCTAAAGATTGACTATGTGGACAAATGACGGGAGTTTCAGCTTTCTAGGGTCAATAGTTTTTCAAAAATAAATTAGGAGACCTTAGAACTTGAACACACCTCGTAAAATTCTGAAATTTCACAGGATATAAATACTGTATAGAGTGAGAGAAGTTTGCAAACAATTCTACCTGGTGACAATTTCAAAATATTCTTTGTGGGAGTGAATTTTTTTTTTTGTTAACGTTATTTAGAAAAATGAATTAGAATCTTATTTTTCGTTTACTTATTAGTTAAAAAAATATCAAATAACAAGCTTCCTCCTCTCCTTACTTTCTTTTTGATAGGATTTTTTTCCATAAAAGGGTAAAATTAATTTTAGATGTACAGTGGTTGCGGCTTAATATGGCCACCTCGGGACCATGCTTAGTGGCCACATTAACCGGTGGCTGTTTTAAGCGAGGTTATCAAAAGTACTTATATTTTTTATCAAACAAATCGAGCATGTGTTTGTACTTATATATAGAAAAATTTGTTTGTTCAAATAATCATTTATATACGTACAGTATCTTGTCAAAATAGTTATTTGAAATATTGTCTAATGTTTGTTGACAACCTTGCCTTCTTAAAAAATCATGAATATTACTTTGAATTTTTAAATAGTCATCCATTTTATCACAGCCACTCTGTTTCTAACACACTGAAACCAACTTAAAAGACCTTCTTCAACTTGAGCATCTTTTCCATTTCGCTTATGTTTCCTGCTTGTTCCTTCACTTGCAAGCTTTCTCTTTCAATTCTTCTTCTTTTTTTTTTATCATTTTTCCTAGCAGTGTTCGCAAAATTTGCAAACGCTGACTACACTCTATTGAATGAAACCGGTTCAAAAGGTCAACTTTTTCATTTGCTGATAAATCACATCTTTTTCTCTTCTGAGCCATTTCTCTTCACCTACCCTAACCTGACCAGTGTTGCGAACTCAAATTTCAGGAATTTAGTTCAAATTCTAAAGGAAACAAGGAATTGAGTTCAAATTCAAAGAGATTATAAAACAATTTATACACGCTACTGTATAAAAACAGAAAAAAAATCGGTCATTTACTTTTGCTATGAAAGCCCGGTGTCTTCACAAAAGAATGCTGTGTTCTGAATTCCATTCACATGTACAGAGTTTATATATTTGTAAGTAATTGACCAATCAGCACAATCTGTAATTTTGGGCAGCAGTGCCCATTGGCTTAGAGGAAAATGAAAAGTGGATATTATAAGCAGAGTGTTCATTTATCCAGATTAAGATGAGGTGAAAAAGTAGAATTCATTAACTATCGTACCTCTGAAAAAAGTGGCCAAATTAAGCAGAGTGTGGCCTCAGAAAGCGAAAATTTGTTATATTCCGGTCCGAGCTGGGGTGGCCATAAAAGCGGGTGGCTATATTAAAGGTGGCTACATTAAGCGGCGACCACTGTATCTCTTTTTTCATTAATGAAGTGGATAACTGCACAGATGAGTCTCTATCCACAACTTATAAGGAAGAAAAAATCGTTTCGTTATCCAAGTTTCTTAATAACATTGCGGAGAGAGGAAAAAAATTGCGAAATTTATCTTTTATTGTTATTCTGTGCTCCAGCCAAAATAATTCGTTATTGTGATTTATTTACTCTTAGCATCTTAAGAAAAAGAAAAACCTCTTGTCCACAAAAATATTTTTAATCAAGCGTATACGTATTTCAATCTGTTTGAGATCATTATTCAATGCAATAGGTTAGGTTAGGTTAGGTTAGGTTAGGTTAGGTTAGGTTAGGTTGAATAATGATCTCAAAGAAATCAAAATACCTATAAGCTTGATTAAAAATATTTTTGTGGACAAGAGGTTTTGCTTTTTCTTAAGATGTCGTTATCCGCAGTGGTATCCTATTGCTACTCTTAGCAATTCATTTTTTTGCTTACAAAAACGTTCCATTTATAAAATAATTTAACAATTCATCTGGAGCAAAGAAAAACGATCTTAATTCAGTCAACTCACAAGGGAACCCCACATAGCCTAACCGCTTTAACAATGGAGTCCTTGAATGGCTATATATGCTGAAATTTTTTCGTTTTCGCGGTTTATTTTGAAAGAAACGCAATTTCGCACTCTCTTATTTTGCAAGCATATATAGTAGCTTCAGATGAGTAACATATTTCAATTTGGGGGAAATCTGTGACATACATGTTCGAGGGATTCCCTTGTCAGTATGCGCACATTAAAAAGATGGCACACTATAAAGATGGCTCTTAATCGGTTAGAGCCTCTGAACTTATCAAGTCTTAATCAACCTTGACTTATTCTTTAAATGTTACATATGCTAGTTTTTTTTTTGACAGGCAGCTTCACTTCAAAGAATCTCCCATTCTTCGAAACTTTCAAAATCTTCTTGTTTCAACTCCAATTCCTCCGTAGGCCTATCACTTAGAAACTCCGCCTTCCAGAAACAGTTCGGAATTATATCTTCTGGTAATCACATACATTCAAATTAGTGTCTAGAACAATCCATTTTTTTAGTTCTTCTTTTTCATCAACAACACGAATCATGTTGCCCACTAAATGTTTTTGAAATCAGATATTAAAATTTTGACATAACAAAAATACATTAAAAACTGTCTTGTTTTAAACAAAAAAAAAAATTGCCAAAAATTTTTCATATTAACTGAATACTCATAAAAATATTTTCATATTATTGGGGCAATTTTACATGCAAATTACATCGATGGGGGTCGGGGCAGAGAATAATTTCTTATTAAGCGGAATATTTTAATTAAGTGAGTTCGTAATAAGTGAGCTATGGTGTACTTTGTACCAAGAATGGATGAAGGTAGGTCTTCTTGATTATACTGAATGTTTAGTTTGATGATAGGGCTTCCCTATTTTTGAGCACAAATGTGAAATGCCTTCAAATAAACATTGAGTAAGAGTTACTGTTGATAAATTAAAATATGGAAATAAGAGCTCCTTAAAATGTTCATAAGTCACCTAAGGACATGTTTAAAAAGTCCAACCAGTTGCGAACAGATCACGTGATATGGCCGGAACTAATTCAGAATGGTCGCTTCAATATGTATGTACATTTCCTTGACAGCACAGTTGTGATCAATCAAAACTGAAAATACATTGTCAAAGTTCAGCACCTACATTTATGATTAAATTCTCTAATTATTACAATTTCCTTATTTCTTTTCATCTCCCGTTTCATTTCCTGCATTAACTTCATTTCCTTCTTGCTTAGAGATATGTAATTAAGCGTCAATATTGTCAAGAAAAAAAAAATCTTTAAATGTGCTACAACGACTAAAGATTCGAATGGTTTGAATTTTGATTCTACTTGACTAGGCAGGCTGGTAACGACCGGTCATAAACAATGAGCACGAATGGTCACTTTTAGACACATTGAGTATGACCAGTTGTTACTTTTTGGACAGCATATTTAAGACTGGTTGGACTTATTAGACAGACAGCACTTAATTTTTTGGACGACTTCTTGGATGAAATTTTTGGGTGGGATGTTTATTATTTTCTATATTGATATCTTCATTTTCCTTGCCATCACAATGAAACATGCACCAGTTCTGTCTTTTTAAGGACTAGGTTATTATGACTTCCACATCAAGTCAGAAAGCATTTGAATGTTATGTTTGATAGAGGTGCATTCAATGCTACGATCATTATACAGGGCGAGTCAAAAGTCTATACTTCCGTCTTCTATCTTGGATGCTTGTTCAGCATCGAATTACAAACTTGTTTAGCATCAAATAAGCAACAAAACAAAAAACATTTTCAAAATCCAATGAACGAATCACCCAAAAACCTCATTGCAATCTCTGCAACTGGAAAATTGGCTCTTGTAGTTTCCTCATCAGTCTGTGTCCTTGGTCGACCTTGATGCTGGTGCTGATGGACAGTTCCTGTATTAGAAACTGTTGTACAATTGCCTGATTGCATGATGGCTTGGATGGCGTTGATTAGGGTATATTTCTTGATACAACCTAACTGTTACATGATAATTTGCTTGTCTCACCACAGCAAAGAACCATGTTGATCATTTCCTGAGCAGTATACTGTGTCATCATGCTGTGGTCTGATGTTGTTTTAGTTTCAACATGCCTTCTTATACCAATTGGTCAACTGGTGTCTTCATGGTAATTTGTGGAACTGTCCAGATCAGGATATGGATACGACATGAAATTAATTTGCTTGGCAAATGGTATTAAGCAGAAACAAATACCATATGCTTATGAGGCTTCTTTTACTTATCTGTGTTCATTTGTATGAGAATAGCACGTATATTCATGGAGATATAAAGGTTTCTTTAACAAACAAACAAAAAAAAAAACAAATAAAATAAAATTGAAATTTTTTCCTAAGTTTTCAGTTGCTCTCAAAAATAAACAAAACGATAAGGGGTTTTCCCCAAATTTTTATTTTGGATTGGACACCAGTATCAACTTCTTCTTACACTGATATGAAGTCAACATGAAGTCAATATTTCTTCATGTCAGCGTAAGGAAAAGAAGTTGAAACTGGTGCCCGATCCAAAAATAAAAATTTGGGGAAAACCCCTTATCGTTTTTATTTTTGAGAGCAACTGAAATTCAACTCATTCTATCGACGATTTCTTTCTGAATTTTCAAGATATTTATTTGCTTGGCGTTTTTATAAGATTAGCTCTATACATTTGGCTAATAAATTATGCAAAAGACATTTTGTTAACTCTTGTGCATGCGCAGTTAAACATTATTTAGTAAAAATGCTCATATTTCATCAAATATTAATATTTTTATATTCTGATTGCAGGGTGTTGTCTGCACTGTAGTTTGTCAAGTTTCCTGAAAATGGCAATGCGTTGGGTGGAAAACCCTGCATGTTATAAACAAAAAACTTACGAAAGCATTTTGATTTTTTTAAAGAAATCTTAATGTCTCCATGACTAAACATGCTATTCTCATACAAATGAACACAGATAAGTAAAAGACGCCTCATAAGCATATGCTACAGCTACAAAGAATTTCAAGCATTATTTTTTACAGGATGATCCCAAACATTTTTTTTTCAATTCGTTACTGCTCCCCTATTTTCCTTCGGAACAAAACCTTTGATGGAATGTAAGATGTGTAACATGCTCTTTACTCCCCTGAAGTTTCAGGATAATTTGTCAAGTATTTTTCTAAATATTCGACAAAACATCTAAAATCGAAAGTGTCCAATTACGTTTGGATAGATAGTGTATTTATCCAACATTTCTCCAGCTTTTCAATTGACTCCAAGAAATGATTTTCTTTAAGGCTTAAAAAAACAAAAAATTTCTAAAGTCTCAACCATCTCTTCTTACTCAACCAAAATCTTTTTGCTATGAGAAATATTTTTAATTTTGGGAATAGGTGGAAGTTTAAGGGATCAAATCAAGTGAATACAGGCATATAGAAGGATTTTAAATTTCATTTTAGACAATATTTACTGAATGATTGCACTTGAATAAGTGTGTGCACTATCATGCGAAACAACACTTTTTTCTTGGCTTCAAAGGCATTTTTTTTTAATTGCAACTTTCATCTTATCCAAATATGTTATGTAGTTTCGCCAGTAAAAACGTTTCCTTTATTCAAGATAATTAACAAAAATCCTTTGACATCTAAAAACTTTTTCCAGCTAACTGAATGATCTATGCCTTCTTCGGAATTACTTCACTGTTCCGATCTACTGTTTCGATTGCCTTTTGTGTTTGATGTGTAGAGGTGAACCCAGATCTTTATCATGGTTATAGATTGTCTCTTGAAATCCACTGGATTCCCTTCCAAGCAATCAGGCTGAGGTGTGGGTTCAAATGTTTTTAATCTGGATTGAGCATTTGAGGCACCCCTTGCAGAAACTTTTTTTAAAATCCAATTCATTATGTAAACAAGTGAAGAAAAAAAATTTTTTTCAAAAAACAATGCTTATGTCAAAATTAGGTACACATAGCGCCATCTCTTGAGCAAACAAACAAACATAAGCCAATGCTATTTCATATTAATTCCTCTCCCTCACCCCTTTGGATTTTTTGAAAACTTTTTTTAGATTCATGCATTGTCACTGACTTTACTTATGTGTACAAAATTTCAGCAAGATCGGACTAGTGGAAGGGGTTGAAATATTAATCACAAGATTTCATCCACCAAACATGACCCAAATGGCTAAAGTTATACAAGCGTTGTAAAAAAAAAACAAACTACTCTTTCACAAGGGATGCTCATGGTTTCTTCAATTTCACACACTTTTATTCAGCTGTCTGCCAAAAGTTGTGGATTTTATCCACAATTTCATGTTTGTACCCATTCTTAGATGTTCTGAACATGGTTTATAATGGTGGAAAATAAAGTTGATGACTCCTCAAGATCAGAGTCCATCTTGATTTTCATTGCAGGATTTCACTCCAAATGAAAAAACTTTGATGACAGCTTGAATTTTATTTGACTGAAAACAGACAAAGTTGTTTCACCTAAATGATTGTCATAACCAGAATATTTGACATCTGCAGTCAATTCATATAAAAGTTTAGCTATAACAATGCATAAATAAATTTATAAACTGAAGGTAACACTTCAATAATTTGGTAATTCTGGTTGAGTTGAACAATTATCACTCTCAGTGATCTAACCAATTGAGGTATTGCAGATACAGAAACAGTAATGCTGTTATGAACTGTCTTTAAGGACTTGCATGAGACCACTTGATAGCCCAAATAGCAGAGCAGGCTCGTGATTCAAAAGTTTTTAATCTTCCTTACCCTGAAACCATCAATGGCCATGACAATGACATATTTGATAAAAGATCTGCCACAAAGCAGACTTTCTGGAAACTTTTTGATCTACCCTGTTATACCATGTGGACACAAACCAAAAGCAAATTTAAAGGTAAACTCCACACCCAAAACAACTTTGTTTAAAATGAAAGATGAAAGTCTCAATAACAACATAGCATGTATAAAAATTTTAAATTCATACTCAAAATTGATAAAACATATAAAAATCTTTAAATTTTCCCTCCCCCTGCGATAGACAGTGGCACCATGGTTCGGTAACTGTTACGTCACAAGTTGCCGAGAAGTGCGAAGGAGTTTTGAATTCGTGACAAAACACATTGGACGCTATTGGTTAGTTGTCAGTTGGGCATCGCAATGGACTATGAATATGAAACAAGACCGGTAGTGACGACTGCGAATTTGATAACAGTGACAGCGATATAAAAGGGCCGTTACCAAAATTAAATGCTACTGTAACTTCTGCGATATACAGCCCTATGCATTAAACCGTGAAATGGGATCTTCTGCTTGTCGCGTCGGCGTGTGCACATTAGGCTGGCATGTACCTTACACAGCAGATAGGCTTACCTTCTCATTCCTTCGGCGTTTAACGTTGGAAGAGCATCTAGCTCCACTTTATACGTGATCTAGTTTCGGCGAATTTCTTGTTTGAATTGATACTGAATTTTAAACGGCGGATGCGTAGACAAAGCAAGACGCTTCAAAATGAGCACATGATGCTGTTTGGAGTTTGATACCAGTTCCCTCGCTGCCAAAAACTAATCCACTGTTTTTTAATAGATTCTGATTCTGGAAATCTATGAAACGTGAAATTTCTATCCGACTGTCTATTTACACATCCAAACAGAGAACAAATTGAAGGCATTCTGACATAAAATACGTTAGCAAAATCTTACGATATGTAGAATCGTTCTAAGCGACTAGAATTTCGGCGACGAAATTCCCCAAGGTTCTCGCGGCAGGAAATGACAGCTTGTTCCGCCGTGTTCCGTGGAGAAGAAATGCAAGATCGCATGCAAATTTTCAATTTTTCGAGCATTTTTCTTAAGTATTAGAAAAAAATCAGAAAATTTTGAATGATAAATACTCTATTAACCTGGATTAATGTTATGATGCAAAAAAAAATAAAGTCGATTTTTTCCGTGGAGTTTACCTTTAAGTTATTCATATAATTTGATTTTGTTAATTGTTAAACTCTGGAATTCATCATATATGAGGGCAGTCAATAATTACTCGTCATGAAGATGTAGTTATAAAAATTTTTCCTGTTAATAGACGTGTATTACTGATTACATGTATATCACTAGATGTGTTCTCTCTCAACACATCCACATTTATTGGATATGAGAAATCATTTCTTTTGTCAATATCTTGGCATTAAACACAGCCATCCACTTATGAATGAAAAGATGTGAACAGTGGTCTATTTTTTGTTACCTGAAGATATTTGGAGCTGAGATTTCATCAATGGCTTTCAGTAATACTCAAATGGTATATCGCCACAATACCTTATCTGTTATCTACTGATGTTTACACAAGATTCTCACATAAAGGCAGTAGATGACATCCAAGCACTAATGCCATCTTTTTTCCGAAATCAAAAAGAAATCTGTGCTACGACTGAAACAAGTACATTGAAAAATCCCTTAAGGGAACCAGTTTGGAAATGTGTCAAATACGGTAGCTCAATCGGTGAGAGCAGTGCCAGCGAAAAGCATGTCCCTGGTTTGAGTCCAGGTCACTTTTCTATTTGTAATCATGATATGTTTGAAGAATTTCTTCAGTTATATTATTATCTTATCTTTGAGTTGAATTTCATCCCTTTATTTGATAGTTTAATTGAGTTGAATTTCATCCTGATTTGCGAATCAGGGGCATGCTCTGCAGATTGAGCTGATTTGTGGCTTCATGGAAGTCCATAAGGACATATTGTAACAGCTTGGTGATTCGTGTCCGTGGCAGCTCAAGTGGTAAGAGCAGTGCCAGCGAAAGGCATAAACCCTTGTTCGAGTCCAGGTCGTGGAATTTTCCCTTCCATTTTCTATTTATAATCAAATCATAATTTGATGAAAAAAATGGTTTTTGGAGAAAATACCAAGACACAGAAGTTGAGATATTATAATTCAATTTCTACAAACCATAGAGATCACAAAAAATACTGAGCTTTATGATTTCAACATGCCCCTTAAACCAAAACCAAAATATTAAAAAAAAAAAAAAAAAAAAGTGTCCTTTTTGAATTATTAAACAAGATATCCCACTACAATATATCAATGTTTTTAAAAACAGTCAAAGCAACCAGACTAGATCAGTTGTATAGAATGACCTTTTTCCCAATTACCATATTTACCTGAATATAATATGAGGGTTCCAACCCCCAATTCTTCAATGGAAGGGAGGGGGGGAGCAAAAAAGGGAGTTTGTATTAGATTCACTTATTTGGGAAAAAAAAACAAAAAAAAACCTAAATGTGTGCATGGAGAATCAGAGGTTTTGGTTTCACCCACATTGAGAAACATCAAATTGAAGCTAGCGAACAGCAAATAAAATTTCACACATGTGAAAAAAAATTCATTTCCTAAACCATCTAAAATAATGAACAACGGCATTCTGGTTTAGGCATTTCTCTTTTTCTTCTTTTTTTTGCCTTGTATCATGAGATTGAAATAGCATAGGCACGTATTTTAGCCATTTCTGGATAGCACTAATCAAGCTTTTGTGGTTTTGCCATGTGTACACAAGTTAGAAAATCTTTTTTCAAAAATGCATTCCAAAAAGCTCAGATCATATCAGATTCGAAGTCGTGTAAGTGTGGTACTTATTTTGACAGCTCATCTGTCATAGAATGTATAATGGTGTTTAGTCTAATAGACAGATACAGATAATTTTTAACACAACGTTAAGTATTTTTAATGCTCTGACATAAAACCAATATAGACTAATCCAATTGAATTAAAAAAAATTTGAATTTGAAGTTCTGTTGTGTATATTTCATAAGAACAGCTATTCAAAAAGCTCACATGGCCCGACAAGCTATTTTTATAGTTGTAGACAATTGGCTACAAGGATCCAAACTCTAGTAGCCTAGTAACACAATTCAGTATTTGATATTAATACAATATTACGAAGAAAATACCCAGGTACAAAGAAAATGCCCGAGTAACCTACAGCCCTTTCTTTTCAGTGAGCTTATATACATGGCGAATAGCAAGTACAGTATGTTTTGATACTACTGGTGCATTGTAGATCTTATACCAAAATCACTTATAGAACAACAATGATTTCACTTTATTCCTTTGCCTTTTTTTGATTTTTTTCTGCACAAGATGCAGCAAACACAGGAACATTGGAAACAGCTTGAAGTATTAGGGAAGAGTGATTTATTATGGTCAGGCCAAAGCAACTTTGAAACTGTGCCTTTGATGAAAATTACAGTTTTAAATAAGTGACAGTATACTAAATAAATTATGAGAGAAACAGGCAATTTCAAGATTGCAGCAATTATTTTCTAATCTTGCTAATGATTCAGATAAAATGAAATTTGGATCTAACTTCCTACATAGTGATTGGTTTTCTTCAAAGAGCCGTTTCTGCACGGCTCATTCATGACGGATACTCAATTTTATTTTTTCTCTGGTATATCAAAGACAGGCGGTGCCAGATTTTGTGCTGCGTTGATATGGTCCAACTTTATCCATGAAACGATGTGTTAAGTGAATTCAATAAAAGTAGCATTTACGAGAGGGTGTTCAAAAGAACAGCACAGGTGGGGAGCGAGGGAGGAGAAGCGGGGCTCGATAAAACCGGTAGCCTGGTAGCCAAATGCTACTAAATATTCAGAGATGGCTACTAAAACGCGACACGCAGAGCCATTTGGCTATTCCCTAGGAAGATTAATACATATACAGTCTAATCTTCCTAGGCTATTTACACAAGCAGCCATTTGACAAAGCTTACAGATCATTTAATAATCTCGGAAGCCTCGTCACGACTGAAAGCCTTTTGGGATGAAGTAAGAGGTGGTTTAATATGGAGCATTTCGTAGACTGATAATAGATGGCGGGATGCACTGATTTCCTACTGTGTGGAAAATGCAAGATCTCTACAGTTAAAGTGAAAACCGACAGTTTATCAATGAAATGTTATCTGAAACAAGTCATATACGCGTTAATGAAATATAAATTAAATAAAACCAAGGAAAGACTGCAGTACTGGTAGCACTTAACATATAAATGTTCTCTTGAACGTACTAGATTTTCATATCAGCTAGAAAGTATTAAACAACATGATAACAGTGTTGCTCACAGAAAGTGTGTCGATGCCGAAAAAGCTAATGACAAACCATCTACAATTGCACTGGCAAAATGCCAAATTTTAATGAGTCAACAAATGTATAATTGGCTGGAAATCCTATTTAAAACAGCTTACAATGTTGCAGTACATGAACTGCAAATTGAAAAAACCAACCACAATCATCGTTGTGGTATATCAGAGTTTGATCCAAAACCAGCTATACATCACTGGTATCAAAACACACCCGGCACACGTCATATACATAAGCTTCACTGAAGAGAACAGGTAGAAAATCCTTTACGAGCATATATATGTGGTCATTGTAAGTATTACCTTTTTATTTTAGACGTAACAAAACATTTTTGAAGATCAAATTCTGTTATTTTTTAATGTCATAGGTCGATAAAATAATTTTGATGTCTTATTGATAAAAGTTTGGAATTTGTTTATAATTTGAGTTAACATAGCATTATTAATGGTGGCTACTGAATTTTGTTACTAGGCTACTAGAATTTGAAACCTAGTAGCCAATTGTCTACCACTACAAAAAAATTTTGTCGACCCCCGAGAAGCGTGTGCAGCAGCACGACTAAAGGCGGAAGGTTTATTCAAGCGCAGAAGTTCCCTTCATTTCGGCCTTGCCGCTGCAGCCCAGTGACGCTGTTTCGATTTCACTTGAATAGCATAGAACCTGTTATGAGTTGTGCCTCTCTCTCAGTAACTCTTCCCTGGTCAGTCAGTAATAAAGGAAAATATACATCATTCAAAGCTCTTGTATTTTTCCTGTAAACAGGTAGTTTTAACTTAATCCACTCAATAAAGATTTTTTTATCAAAATTTTCTGGAATCTCATTTCTCTTTATAGAATAGCATGCAGCTTTTGTAGTTCTACACTCCACTCTAACAAATAGCTACATGTGTAATTGCCAAAAGGCTACCATGAAGTACATTTTAGGAGCCACCTTGGAATATTTAGTAGCATTTATCTACCAGGCTACCAGTTTGTCGAATCCTGCAACTCACAAACAAATTCTCAGTCATACTATAATTTGAAAATACAAATGTATTTACAGGTAGTTCATAAATTTTGATATTATATGATGAATTTATCTGTTGAAGATTCTAATTACTTCTAGCATATTACTTGAAATATCTCCAACTTTAAATTCTTTGGACAAATACAAATTAAACACGATGAAAAAATTTCACACATGTAACAGTAATTTACGATTGTTCTCCAAAAACAAAGGATAAAATACAGTGAAACCTCGCATATTGGACATCTCATATAAACGGACATCTTATATAAGAGGACTTTTTGTCTATTCTTGAAAAAAGAATAATAATTTTTTACTCACTTAACTGAATATCTTGCTTTTCCAGATAATGGACAGAGAAAGCAGACCTATCACCTCATTTAACCTCAATTAACCGGACAAATCCACAGGCTCGAAGCCTATGGGCTCTAAGCCAATGGGCACTGTTGTGCAAAATTCAACTCTTGTTGACTGGTCAATAACAGAATTTTAAGCACTATATAAAAGGTTGCTGTAAAGGGCTGCTTCACTGTTCAAATGTCGATTGCGGGATTGTTTCAGTACAATTTGGATTGTTTATGCCACTCTACTGCTCAATTGTCGAAATGGATAAGGTACACTCCACTGCTTGATTGTCCAAAGGCAAAACGTAGATGATAAGGTAGGAGCTTTCTTAGATAATTTTTAGCAACCAAAAAATTCTGTTTCTTAAGTTATTTCTTAAGAAATTAAGTCTCTTACAGTACAGTGTCATGAAGGGAAAAGTGTGTCTGTTGCTGAAGGAGCATGTAGAAGAGTATTGCTGAAGAGCTGAAAAATCCACAGCCCCAGATGAACACCCAGAAGATGAGCATTTTCAAAATTTGGATGGTTGCAAAAAATCAACTCTAAATCTGCCATCTCTTCTTATTCCGAAGCATTGAAGTAGGCAATTCACCTTAAATCATTTGCTGTACACCAGGACGATGACAAACCACTAGAATGCATTATGCAACCTGAGGAAAGTTTAGCAATTCTAAAATGGTTCATATTAAGCAATCTAAAATTACAGACTTCTTGAATAAATAAACTTTATTTATTGTTGATATTGTATACATCTATGTATATGTAAAGTTAATAATACATGTAAATAAAGAATAAATCAATGAAGTAAATCAATAAATCTTTGTTTGTTACAATGGTCCTGCGATAAACATCTGCGTCACGAAAATGCCAGTTTCATTTAACCGGACACCTCACTTTAACAGGATAGTTAGGTTCGGTCCTGAAGGTGTCTGCAGAAATGAGGTTCCACTGTATAGTGACTGCTTTAGCAGCAAATTATCATTATTGAATCTAATTCTTTTTAAGTTGAAGAAAAATTTCTGCTATTTTTAAATGTATAAATACAGATAACAGGGAAGCTTGAAATGTAAAGGAAGTGATTTTTCTTATTAAGCACAGTCAATTTAAATCAAGATTGAATTTCAAAAGAACTCAAAACTACAAAATCCTAGAAAATAGAAAGAATGTGTTCTAAAACAACACAATTTACATAGCATTCCTCAAATATTCCTAAACTATACAGGGTTCTCCCCAGGTCCTTTTGAACGGGTGCGGTGCCCAGCTGATTTTGGTGACTGCACGGCTGAATACACGAAAAACTGCACAATATTGCATAATATTTTATTTGTTTTTAATTTTTGTCTGCCTGGTTATTTTATCTTACCACCCACCTGATAAAATTTTCTGGGGAGAACACTGCTATATTATCGAAAATATTAAGAAGTATTTACATGAGTGAAAATTACGTTTACAAGAGGATACAAGGTGAGTGAGGAAGTTTCTTAACTTCCTCACAAAAGTATAAAGCTGAGATGTTCTTGTTCTCAGTATCTTTTCTGTATTTATCCCAAATTGACAAGAACTTCCAAATTCTAGTATGGGCTAGCGACAGGATGTCATTTGTATAATGTTTCCTTATATTCTATAGCACTGCAGCTGAAGTAGATAAACCAAAATTCATTTTCAATGATGTTGTGAAGAGGCAGACACACAATGATAAAAATATCCAAAAATATTTAGGAAGAATGGTTACCACACTGATAAAACAGACAGAAGAGCCCTGGTAAGAAATTAGCCACAAGCTACACATCATTACAGTAAATGCGAAGCACTATGTGGAGTAGTGTGTCTCTCATTGATCATGAATGTAGACAACTGAACATATATTCTTTAGAGCAATGATGGACTTGATGGCTTTGATGAGAGCCCAAAAAAAAGTTTTTCCAATTGTTAAGTATTTTGACGTTCTGGACAATTTGGTCCTTCTGATATCTTTCAACATGATCTATGTCAAATGGCCTGTGCAGATTGCTGATCAATTCAGAGATGAACTAGGAACAACAGATACAAAATTAAATAGATTGCTCTCATCTCTGCAGCAGCTTTATAGGATGAAACGGCAAACCATTCCTTTGGTGATGGATGAATACTTTGGCGGAAAGTACGCCTCAATTTATATATGTTGCAGATGGAATACAAATAAATGGTCGACTGAATAATTATTAATTGCCACAATGGAGCCATTTTTTCCCAAAACATATTTTTGACAGCAAATGTAAACTTTAAAATACATGAGTTTCCTGTATGTGGGTTGACTAAGTAAAGACCTGTTAACAGAATTCTTTGAACAGTTCAGAAAATATTTCAGTGCAGTATTTCCAAATTTGCATGGACAGATAATAAAAGATAATAAAAGGTCAAGAAAACCTAACACCAAAGAGAGTCATGCTGAAAGAAGGCCACGTAGCAACCGAAATGTGCATACATGTATATTAAATTATTTGTGGAAAAGCAGTTGGTTGTCTCTCTTTAGGTAATTGCTCTTTTAACATCAAGAAAACCTGCTTCTAAAACAACATTGTACAGTGCTCCCTCTATATAACGGCACTCTACATAGCACCAAATTTATAACTTCAGCGTTATAAATTTAATTATAAATTTAGTGTTATGTAGAGTCCCGTTATGTAGAGGGAGCACTGTATTATCTAAATTTTAATAAAATACATGAATTTCTATAAACATGGATAAATAATACTGAATATTTTGGGGTTTAAATATTATAATTTATAATTCATTCATAAAATAAACAATAAAAATAAGCAATACAAAAAAAAAGAAGTTGAAATTAAAATAATAATCTTACTTTGACTAAATGTGAGGCAATGCTGATGCACGGAGAAACAACTGTTTTCAAACATCGGTCATGAACTACAAAGTTGCATACTGAAAAAAAAGAATAATAATAAAAATTTAAATTATATGAGCAGAAGACAGATTCAAGCATTATATTTTATCAGTCATTTGATAGTTAAATACATAAATATCATTATTTATTTAAATTATAAATATTAAATAAAAAAGATCATTTAAAAAAAAAACTGCAGTCTACTTTCACATCTTACTCCTTCATCTATTCCTGTATGTATGTTTATCAATAAAAACAACAATTACTAGAAACTATTCTATAATCAAAAGACATTGCATGTTAACAAATTTATTAACAATAATGAACCAGGAGTGTACTGCAGTGTTTGGTTTCCATTTAACAGGACTTATAACTTCCATCTCTTGTAGAACACATGTGTCTGGAAGATATCATTTCATTCAGGAGATGGTTTCTTTTGATTAGCAGATTAGATACTTATAATTTCTCACCAATAAGAGAGTTTGTATCCTCATTCTGATACCAAGTAACTTGGACAAGTCTAATTCACATTCTCTAAATATAATTCAACAACCTGGGGAAAAATCACTGTCAGAAAGATATTTGCTTAAAGAATAGATTTGCAGTTACATAAATGAATATATAAATAAAACAACCTATTCCTATGTTCTTTCCTAATTACTAATTTATCAATAAATTTATCAATATGTATTGTGCTGCATCTAAAGTCAATTTGATTGGGATTCTTATAGCACAGCCCTAAAATCTGTCACATACTCTGTAATCTAGAACCACTGGAACTTAGGTCTTTCAAATTTATTGAAAATTCTTCACCGGAGTCTATTTGTTCCTCCCCTTCTATTGTTACTTTTAAGAAGAAACTGAAACGTTATTTCTTAACTAACAATGCACCTACTATTAACTTCGTAACTAACAATTCACTAACCTAGAGCATTTATACTACAATGTATCTATTTCAATATTTTTTTTCTTTTTCAATCGAGGGACCCTTCTAATCAGCCCTATGGCCATTTGGGCCCCAGATTGGAATTATAAAAAAAATAAAAATAAAAAAAATCCGTATTAAAGATAATTTGACTATTATCTGTATAGAGACTGTATAAAGATGGTAATAAAATATTAAGAGAGCAGATGCCACTGTAAAGGAAGAAGCACTGACTTGACCCAGAATATTGAACAAATGTGTACATAGAATTAAAGGAATCTTTCCAGCAAAACCCACAAAAGTTGACAATGCAAGCAACCTATCAGTTAGGAATATTTCAAACAAAAATGTGACTTGTTTTATACAAGAGCTCTTTCAAAGGAAGAGAAGCAGAAAAGGCGAGTATTGCATGAAATGCTACAGAAGATGAAACATTGCAGCGTGATTTTCTCCGAGTGTGTCATTTCAATTAAATGGTAAAGTGAATCGTCACAATGTGCAAATATAAAGAACAGATAATCCAAAAAATAAATAAATAAAATAAAAATCTATTGAAGATAAAAAGGATTCACCAAAGATGAATATTTTCTATGCCATTTCAATGCCATGGAGGGACAAGGATGACCTGGAGGAGATGACCTTGCTGTAACACCTTTTGACCTCTTTTTATATGGCCATGTGAAAAGATCTATGTGCATCTGAGCCTCAAGATCTCCAAATACTGTACAATAAAATCATGCCTGCTATGGAAACAACAACCATAGATATGTTGGAGTGGCCTATCCTTTGTATGTGCGTTGTACGAGGAGAAGTCAGTAAGTTACAAATGGTGATTTTAAAAATACTAATTGGGATAGGAATCTGAAACACAGGTGACCGCTCAGCTGAATACATGAAACGCTGCACAAAACTCATAGTATTTACTTGTTTTTAATTGTTGTCTGCCCGGCTATTTTATCTTCCACCCATCTGATAAAATTTTCTGGGGAGAACACTGAACAGGTAATCAAAACCTGGACAGTTGTACTTTACCTTGTGCAAAATATGTTTTATTTTTTTTAATGTTCAGTAATCAAGTTCAGTATAAAACCAATTTTTTTTTTTGTTGTTGTTTTTTTTGTTTTTAATAAATTCCATTCCTAAGTTATAACTTTAAACGAGTATGATTGTATTCCTTTGTAATCCTGGTCCCTGGTTCAGTAAAGACAATTATCAATTATTTTCTTAAACCAGTGGTCAGATTATTATCTTTACAAAAGAACAAACTGTAACAGATGCAAATTAGATAAGTAGAGCATAAATGGAACTAATATTATCCAAGTGTTAAATATGCTTCTGGAAACCTGAAAATTCTTCAAGGCATTACATTATCATGAAGAAACAGCACTTCACAATAATTTTTGCAAATCCAGACATGTTGAATATGCACTTCTTGAGCTTTTTATAAAGTGAAGACATAAGTGTTTTTTAGAATGAAGCAAGAAAAATCAATTTTTAACAATTCAAAATATACATGTACTAATAATGATTTTTTTCAGGTGAAGAAAACATTGTAAATGACAGATTTTATTAAGATGATTTTATTCATTTAGATTTAAAATGATGCATTTGGACTTCACTACAAGAAATGTTTCACATGAGATAAAAGCATTTCTCTCTCAAGATATAATGCCTCATATGTCTAGTCTTTGATCAATCATGAGGTTCCAAGAATCCATCTCAAAATACCTTGGAAATCATACATTACAGATCCACACAGGGGTGTGGCCAAGGGAAGTGCTGTTTCTCCATCTGTCTCTCTGTCTATCTATCTATTCATCCACACGATATCATTAAAACCTGCGATCAGTTTAAGAGAATTTTAAATGTAATGAGCTAAATTACCGATCAACAAAAATCAAGCTCAATTATTGCATGCAATCATAAATTATGGTGATGGGAAAAGCATGGTAACTTCACATGGTTGGAAATTTAAATTTATCTATTGCCTTTTATCTGGAATGAGATTTTGACTTCCATTACTTTTCTATGTGATTTGTAGAATCAGAATTAATTAATTTTTAATGAATCAAGTAGTTATAAGATTCATTAAATATTAATTTCCCCCATGATTTTATAAGTCTAGTATTATTTGCAAATTTTATGAATAATGCTGCACTCCCTCCTCCCTTAGAGGTCGAAAATTGCAATGAAAGAACTGTGTGTGATACTGTTTTCTTTTTATTTTAGTGGACCAAATCTTACAGGAAGCGTGATATTTTATCTAAAGCCTTCCTAGGTGTGCAAGGCGAAAAAAATTGAAAAACGCTGCCTATTCTTCTTAAATAAAATAAGAATTTTTGGCTACGCTCTGGATACACATAATGACAGCTCTTATGTCAATTACAATAAGACACTGTGAACAATAATAACAAACCTTACAAATTATGAATCAACTAAACATCTGAAACATACTTTTCAACAAGTCTAAAGATCTTCTTTTGTAGCAAATCTACTTTTTTAATAAAATTAATTCTCTCTTTTATTCCAAAATTTCTTCTTTTTTTCCTTATCGCATTATTTTGTTATCATGAAAAATATAGTAATGGCTTAAATATTAAAATGAAGTGTGTTATTATTGTACATAATTATTTATCATGGTATATGTATACAGGCCAAGAGCCCAGAATAACATGCAAGCATTGATCATTCCTACATAGAATAAAAAAGAAAATTTTGCTTGGTATAAAAAGGAGGAGTATAAAAATTAAGTAGATTGATAGAATTAATAGTATCAATCATAACATTTAAGGTCTTATACAGACAGAGAACTTCTGGTAATAAATAGAACTGACCAGCATTTAAAGTTTGGTTAAGAAATTCATCGGTAGCTTCACCAAAATGACTACGTAAATGTTGATGAAATTTATTTCTGACCTCATTATTCAAGGCCTTTTGATTATACGATGCTTAGTCCCAAACAACAGATATACAACTGATAACTGGTAAAATAAGAGTCTTATACAAATCAATCCATGTGGAGAGAGTATGAAGCTCTAATGGAAAAATTAATAAATTTGCCCAATATTCTAAAAGCTTTGTCCCTCAGGTAATCTGTACGAGCTTGAAAGGACATTTTCAAATCAAAATTGACACCAAGATTACGAAATTGAATGAGGATACAAAGAATTTTGTGGATTCAACTTCAATTTACAGTAAAAATCCCTTTACAACATACTTCATTTTAACGTACATTTCAAAATAACGTATAAATTTAAAATCCCCGGCCTAAATCTGGGTATTTTAATGCTAAAAAGTTTCAGTTTAACGTAATTTCAGAATAACATAATAATTTTACGTTCCCTTGGTTAAATTATCACTTCATTATAACATATATCGTTCGAATGTCTTGCTCTGATTGGTTGATACATCATCACTTAAGCAAATGGGCTAATTAAGCCAAGTTCACATTTCATTGGTTGGTCAGTGTAGCATATATAAACCCGTAAATTTCTGCATGCCACTCAGTAGGGACCCATTTTGTATGGTCCATCATTCGTGTGAGAAACGGAATTACTTGGCGACAAATCTCGGGAGAAGGTTCAGATGCCAACTTAGCAGCAGCGGAAAATTGGCAAGAGAGAAGGCTACAGGAAATTCTCTCAAATTATGAAGCGGACGACGTTTTAGATGTGGATGAGACCGCATTTTTTTACCAGCTTTTACCCGAAAGGACAATGGCCAAGCAACTTGCAAAGGCGGCAAGCAATCAAAGGTAAGAGTTTCAGTTTAGTTTTGTTGCAACATGAATGGAATGAGAAAATTGAAACAGTTTGTTATCGGAAAATCATGCAAACCCCGGTGTTTCAAAAGGGTGGTTTCCTTATCCTGTGTGTACAGGAACAACTCCAAGACATGGATGACCAGAGAAATTTCCAAGGAATGGCTAGTAAAATTCAATTCAGATATGGGCAGGGAAAAAAGAAAAATAATTTTGGTGATAGACAATTGTTCGGCACATTTTGTAAATGTACGTTTAAAAAACATTTGGTTAGAGTTCCTTCCACCGAATTGCACATCTATGCTACAACCACTGGACGAAGGCATCATAAAAAACGTGAAAGGCCGTTTTCGGCAACGTTTATTGCAAAGACTTTTAATTAATGAACGACAGCGTATTGCAGAAGTTATAAATATCAAGGATGCAATTGAAATGTTGGCAAGTGCCTGGAATTCTGTCCAACCAACAGTGATTAGAAACTGCTGGCGGAAAGCCGGATTCTCCATTGAAGCAATAAGCGAAGAAGAACAGACTCAAGATGTACAAAATGAGAGCCAAACTCATGAGGATTTGTGGCAAGAGGTTGTCTCTGTCTTCAATATGCCAGCAGAGGTAACCTCCGAAGATTATGTAGCATGTGACGAAAGGATTTACACTACTACTGAGTTCACGGATTCAGAGATTCTGGGCATGGGACAGAAACAAAATGAGATTCAAAGTGATCAGAAAGACAAAGATGAAAATGCCCATTTAGAACCTGAGGTAACGCCCGTCTCAACTTTTGTAGCAATGGAGGCTATAAAAAGTTTACGTAATTATTTGGCACAGCATATCGGTGCACCAGACTCATTTCACTTCACAATGTCAGATATGGAGGATTTTTGGTGAAGCAAGTTATGGAAAGAAAGCAGAGGTCATTACAGATTTTTTTTTAAAAATTAATCAACTGTAATACTGCAATATTCTGTACTTATACTGAATAAAATAAAATGCTACACTTCATGGATTCTTATGTTTTTCTATGCAAATATGCATTGTTCACAAGCCCCCCCCCCCCTCCCAGTTTCAGAATAACGTACAAATTTCCAGTTCCCTTGAAGTACGTTGTAACGGGATTTTACTGTATTAGTAAATGACCACTGAAAACCGAATTGATATCACGATGCAATTGTTGTAAGTCTCTAGTAGTCTCACAAGAGAAGTATACAAGTATCCAACAGATTCACACCAAATTAAAATATGTTACTCATCTGAAGCTACTATACATAATTTCCACATACATTAAGGCACTTACCGTATCATATGACCAGCTTGTGAATTCCATCCTCATAGAAATCGGCCTCCTGATTTGCTAATCACTCCAGAACAGAGTTGCACAAAACCAATCGTTTAGCCAGTGCTTTGATTTTCCTCAAGTGGTTATGTGTCACATGGGATAAGTTTTTAAGCCAAAACATAGGTTGCTCACATTATACCGGAATCAAAACAGCAGTCCATGGAATGGAGGCACTCAATATCACCTAAACAAAGTGAAGTTCACGCAAACAATTTCAGCCAGAAAAATCATACGGACTGTGTTTTGGGATAGGCAGAGTGCTTTGCTCATGGATTTTTTGCCTCGGGATAACACAGGAGCAGTTAGCAAATCAGGAGGCCGATTTCTCTGAGGATGGAATTCAGTAACTGGTTGTTTGATGCGATAAGCACCTTAATATAGGTGGAAATTATATTGAAAAGTCGATTAAGATCCAGGCTTTCATATAAAAATTAAGGTCTTAAAAAACTGTCTTTGATATTTTTTTTTTTAATATCAAAATGGAACTTATTTAATGAGCAGGCCTCATAAAATGAAATACATAAATTTAGATTTCCAACCACACAAAGCCATCATGGTTTTCCCATCTCCATCATTTATGACTACAGGCAATATTTGAGCTTGACCTTCGTCGATCAGTAGATTAGCTCGATACATTTCAAATTTGTTGATATTGATCACAGGTTTTAAGAATAATAAGTGGATGGACAGACAGATAGACATGCAGAGAGACAGATGGGCAAACAGATAGGCAAACACTAATGCTATTTAAAATTTAATTAATAGAGAATACACTATTGGTGATAAGGAGAAAGCATTCCTTTTAAGCACCACAACCACGATGTGCCCTAAAGTGGGTGATTCTCAGGGATGGATTAGGGGGCAATCAGAGCACTTGTGATCCCCTAAGCTTTTTTTATCTTCATGCATTTGGAAGTAAATTTATAAGTGATGCTGTTCCCTCCTCCCAGAATATATATTTAGTATTAGTTTAATCCAGCCCTAGTTATTCTATATGCCAATAAATCATATGAACAGTTTCCTTTAGTGGTAGATTCAATTTCTTCTCTTTTAATGAAGGCTAACTTTCATTTCCATATTATAATTTCAAAATCACAAAAAAAAAAAAATTACATTACAAATAATTTGTGACACTATGAAAATACATAAAAAAGATAAAATATTTCATCATAAAAAGTATGTAATTTACATTAATTTCTTAATCAGCGGCATATGTATTGTTCTATCATTGATATTTAGCCTCTCTTAACAGATAGTGAAACAACTCTTAAGCATGCAAAACTTCATAGAGAATGCTATCAAAACACACGATGGATTTCAGAAAGACAATTGCAAAAAGGAAATGCAAGATGACACATTCAGCAAAATTTATGCTTTTCCAATATCAAATTACAGCAGTTTGTAGCATGAGCAGATATTATGTAAGACATTGGTGTAAAATGCAATCCAATCCTTATGTAACATTATCTAGATAGCCTGTAAGCAGGCTGCAGGCTGCAAATTAAAAATCATAATAACCTATACAGCATACTAGCTGCAATGCACATTTTCAATCTTTCAGGCCACATTGAGAGGTTTCACAGGCCTCATGTGGCCTATAGTTTGACACTGTAACGACTGCAAGAGATATCACAGATCACCCTGGAAATTTTTATGTCGACTATTAGCGGCATCTTATGCAAATTAAAGAGGAATGAGATTCAATGTCCACTAAAAAAAAAAAAAATAATAAAAAATTGGTAAACATCAACTTTTGTATGCAAATTGCACTTAACCATGTCTCAAGATTCTGTGTATTACAGGAAGTGTCTTGTAAACAGATTGTGATCAACATTCTGATAGACATCAATAAATGTTCAAAACTGTGGAATCGAACAACCAAATGTGAGAACTTTAATCCACAAGGAAAAATGAAATACTGGATACGTATTTCGGCTAACAAGTAGCCATCTTCAGTGATGAGAGACCAAAGTAAAAAAGAAATTAAAGCCTTAATGCTTTAATTAGACAAGGAGAAGGGGGGGGGTGCAAATTGCCAAGAATATCTCCCATTGGATAAGCGATTTTTTTTTATTATGATTTAAGTTTTAGTTTACTTCCCCTCCTCCTATTGACAAGATATCTCGTCTTATTTTATTGATCCATTGTTTTAATCATGTCCAATAACTTTAATATCCCTTCTGCTTATCCATTCCACTTATCATTCATACTTCCATTACTGAGCTCAGAAATTTTTTGAAGAAATCGCCTTATCATTCATACGTTCATTACTGTTTAAATCATTCATCACCTCTCTCAACTGTTGGCATAATTTTGTTACAATACAGAGTGTATATAAACCCCTGTCACAAACTTCTGGTGGTGATTCCCCACAGCAAGATGAAAACAAAAGTTCATATAAACATGGTTCGGATAACAAACTGTTTATGAGATTTCCGCAGTTAAAATTGAAGTTTCAGCAGCTGGTTTTTCTACTCTGGTTTAAGCTGCTAAAACTTCACTTTTAACTGCGGAAATCTCAAACAGTTCGTTATCCGAACCATGCTTATATGAACTTTTGTTTTCTTCTTGCTGTGGGCAATCACCACCAGAGGTTTGTAACAGGGGTTTAGATACACCATGTATATTCAAAAAAATTTGAAATTTCCTTCATTTGTACGATAATGCCCATGAAAATGAAAGTTAATTCTGAAACACATCTGTAAATTTGAATTGCTTTATCAAAACCATATCCTTTTCTCTCTCCTACATTTTCTTTTGTTACCTTCTGTTTGTGAAAAAAATTTAATCTAAAACTAGGGGTAAATGAAACTCTGCTGAAACTTATTACTTACCACAAAACCTTGAATACAGGCCCAGGAATCTATTTGTCTCAATAGTCTGGGCCCACCAGCGATTAATCGAGACCCGTTGTTTAGGGCTATTCCCAATAACAGGGTGTCTAGCAAAACGATTTCGTAAAATTCCCTGACTTTCCCCAGTTGATCACATAATTTTCCCTGACCACCAGCATCAAAATAAAATCTGATAGAAGATTATTGACATTTTTCAAATTTTTCGTTCCAATTTCGCATTTTTTTTTTTTTTTGCTGATTTTGTAAAATTCTCTGATATTTTGTAAAATTCCCTGACTTTTCCCGGTTTTCCCGGGAGAGTGGGTTAAATGAAGCAGCCAAAGAGAAGGCATACACATGAAAAGACATTTAATAATCTGAAAGCTTTGTTTAATAAATCTGACGTCAGAATTTATATCGATGACCCGAAAAAGACCCGGCGTTTAATCTATTTTTAACACCCCAACCGGCTTTTATTCGAGAGCGACGTGTATTTGAATACCCGGCCTTTATTCAAGGTTTTACGTAGATAAAAATATAAGATGATGGTTTTCCTTTAAAGGATATATGATAATGAATATTAAATCATGATTGTAGAATTAAAATATGTTTTATAAAATTTAATGCTTTTTAGTTAATTCTGAATTCCTCATTAGAAATTGCATTAATAATTAAAAGAAACAAATAATTTTTAAAATTAAACACTGTAATGTTATGTTGTTGATGCTTTATATAGTTTTATGTATACTGTTAGTTTTTTGGCTGCTGATATTTATTATTAACCAGATATTATGTACTTCTGCTGTTTCTTTAATCAATTCTTTTTAATATTTCTTACGATTCTTACATTTCTCTAATTTGGCACGTAATTTTTAATTTTCTGCAATATTCAATTAAATTATTTTTATTATTATTTTATGTATCTTATAATGAATGTAGGGGAAAAAAAAAAAAGGGCGAGACACAAGAACCCTGGAATAAAAATAATGAATAATGAAAATTGAACACAGGGTTGTAAGACCCTGAAAAAACCTTTCGAATAGAGACTATCCTTTGTCAAAGTAAAGAGGATAATAGAGAATTATCCTAAAAGTGATGTTAATCTAGTCTCGATCCGAAATATTAGTTTTTTTCAGAGTCTTACCATCCTGTGTTCAATTCTTATGTATCTTGCATATTCCTACAATCTTATGGTCTGACCAATCTCCACTTTTTTCATTCAACATTTTAATTGATTTAATATCATTTTTATCTTTTAACTGTATAATACTTTCTACTTGTTCATCTCATTTGTATTTATTGAATATTATTTTTTTATTCTTGGAATTACGTATTTTTGTTTGTTTGTTTTTTTGTTGTTTTTTTTTATAATATTTCTTGGATTTCTTGAGAAAAATTGAGCATTCATATTGAATCTAAAATTATTTCTTTGTTTTCTTATTTTTTATTTCAACTTTGATAAAGGACAGCCTCTGTCCGAAACATCAGCTATTTTCTCACTCTGCTTCCACCTTGTATTTGTCTCTTTCTCTTTTCTCTACATCCATATACCTACTATAGTTTTTCTGCTTGTCAGTTACATGTACTTTTATATGTTAATCAGGATAGGTTGAGGAGTAAGTTTACTCATTGACGTAATTCACTAATCCATATATATATTTAATGTTTATAAATATTGCATAGCTAATTAGATTTTTCTAGCACGTTAAGAACCATTTGCTGAAATAATTTGCAAATATGAGGCTGAGTCAAATGAAAACTGGAAAAGCGCTGTAGAGAATCGAAAACTGCTCCCATTGCAATCAGACCCGGTAAGCATGCGCGTGGACTCTCCTTCCATTAATTGGTGTTGGTCCCGCGTCCCCACGTGACCTAGCGGCGCCATATGGGCACTTCCAATATGGCGGCCCCCTCTGTTGGAATGCACCAAAGAAGAGCAGCGTGGAGTGATTCGTTTCCTACACAGTGAAGACACGAAACCATAGAAATCCCTTCAACACATGTTGGCACAGTATGGTGCTGCATGTGTATCACAGACTCAGGTGTACGAATGGTGTAGGAAATTCAGCAGCGGCACAACAAGTTTGGCGGACGAAAAGGCCGAAAAAGTTCCACAGCCAGCCATCCGCAGGAAAGGTGATGCTGACCTTATTCTGGGACCACAAGGGACCCATAGTGAAACATTAAATGAATAAGGGCAAGATGGTGGTCAGTGCCACCGACAGTGAATTGGTGCGTGACATTCTGAAACCTGCTATATGCACCAAGCGCCGCAGACTCCTCTCAACAGGCGTTCTCGTCCAGTATGACAATGCGTGGCCATGGCGACTATCCAGGACTTGCGTCTGGAGTGCCTCCCCCATCCTCCTTACTCTCCCGACCTCGCGCCCTCTGACTTCCACATCTTTGGCTCACTAAAGGATTCCTTAGGTGGCTACAAGTTCGCGACCAAGACAGAGGTGAAACAGGCACTGCATGAGTGGCTACATGCGCAGCCAAAAGATTTTTTGTCCCGAGATATCCATGCCCTCTTGACTCGGTGGTGAAATTGCATCAAAAAGCAGGGGTACTATATTGAAAAATAGTCTACTTGTTGCAACTCTGTCTGTAATAAAGGAGCTGTAAAAAAAATATTTCCAATTTTCATTTGACTGACCCTCGTACGCGGTATGGTATAACCAACTGAGATATATCACAAAAGAATTCACACCACTCTCTTTGAACTACAATGCAACAATTGAAAATTAATATGAGATATTAATCACAATACTTCATAAATGTATGTCTTCATATGTTTGAATCTTCTATCATAAGGCAGCCATCTATATTCTGCAGTAATGATATGATATTTCACATGTAATAAAATGTACAGATGGAATGTACTTTAGTTTGATGAGAGTAAATTTGACCTTTGGATGTTAAAACTCACGATGACTTCTTGTACATCCAAACGTTGGAGGCTTTTCTAGAAGAAATTCTACATTCGATGATAACAGTATGGTGTAAGATGACTGTTTAATAGATGCCAAACGTTGGAGTCTCTTCTCAGATGGTAAACAATCTCTCTCAGCCTGATGTAGTGGTAAATTATAAACTGTTTATAAGCTTACAAGAAGTTATTGTGAGTTTTAACATCCAAGTGATCAAATTTACTTTCACTGAACTTAATAATGGTACATTCCATCTGTAAATGTTATTACTTGGGAAATATCATATCATTACGTTAGAATAATTCTACTTTCCATCTTTTCAATCTACATTCTGTATTTGTATTTTTACTTTCTTTTTTTTTAAGTGAATGTAAAAGTAAAATAAAAATGCACAAATAAACAATTTCTTGTTCAAGCAGGAGAATAAAATGCCTTACAAATCTCATTCATAAATTCCTGCTCGTACTCTCTCCATTTATGTGTTATTTAAAAGTATGCAATATTTTCTAATAATCCAGCCATAAATATAAATATTTCCTATTTTTATAAGTTAAAGCTCATTCCTCAGAGGGCAGAAATGACTGCAGTAAGACACAAGTTCGTATTTAATTGGAACATATCCAAAAATAAGTTGTTTGCTAGAACTTTTAAAAAGAATCGCTATAAAGAATTTTAACTTTATGTATATTAAAATAAATCTAATGGGATACCAACAAAACCAAAAAAATATTTTCCTTTTCTAAATTCTAAAACACAATGCCTGAACTGTTATAGCTTAATAGATAAGTAAGAAAACCTTAATCCTCAAATATTCAAGAAAAGCTTCAAGAATACATGTATTTACTTCAAGATAGTCTTTTCTTCCTTTATAAATTATAGTGCCCGGCACGAAAGAAAAAGAAAACTGGCGCACATATAAATGAATAAAACTCGTCCAATCAGAAACAGACAGGAATCAGGGTATTAGTTACTACTGATGCCAGGTGTAAGTAATACCTCGTTTCCAGTTCATTTTTGATTGGTTGAACGAGTTTTATTCATTTACACATGCGCCAGTTTCCTTTTTCTTTCGTGCCGGGAACTATAAGTAGCATATACCTCATTTTTTAAATCTCTAATAAAACACAAAAGAGAAAAGGGAAGAAAAAAATTCAAGTTCGTTGCCTATTGTTTGCTGATGACATCAAGATTTTTAGCACGGTATCCAAAATCTCCGATTGTACCAAGATCCAAAACTGTCTATGAAGGTATTAGAATGGTGTTCTAAGAATTCAATGAAGCTAAACATCGGGAAATGTGCAGTTGTAACTTTCTTGCTTGCTTAGTCCAGTCCTCTTTTACCTTGCAGTGTAGAGGATTTGCAAAGAGATTTCTAGTATCTCTTTTGCCTTCTTTTAATCTTTTTGTTAATTCAGCCTAGCAGGTGATTGGCCCGCTGCGGCCTAACATAAACACAAACACAAACATCCATGCCCTCGGCGGGATTCGAACTCGCGACTCGCTGGTTTCGAGAGCGGAAAGACCTGCGCCTTAACCCTCTCAGCCACCGAGCCGGCTGTAACTTTCTTCCGCTCTGCTAATCCTATGACTGCAGATTACTACATAGGAAATACTTTGATGCCACGAAAGACCGTCAAATGCGCTTTTGGAGTAACCTTGTCTTCTAACCTAAGCCCCGATTCTCATATTTACCGCAAAGCCTCCAGAACACTTGGTTTTATTATTAGAACTTCCAGAAATGGACTCATGTTGACGCCCTAAGAATATTGTTTGTGGCATTAGTTAGACCTGTTCTTGAATACTGCAGTGTAACCTGGGCTCCCCATCAGATTGGACATACTCAACACCTCCAGAAAATTCAGGATCGACTTATACGCATTGCAGGAATTAAACTTGGGTTCGAATATGCTTCGGTGCCCATCGACTCCGTTGCGTATTTCCTGGGGCTTATTCCCCTGATAAAAAGAAGACAACTCCACGACGCGATCTTTTTAAAAAAGATTCTTAATGCCATCATCGACTGTTCTGACCTTTTGAGTTGCTGCCAGCTTAGAGTACCTTCACGTACACGCTCCCTTGAACTGTTTTAGCGACAGGTGCTCACTACTAACTACGAAATGAATGGCCCTCTTCCTTGTCTTCATAGGGTGGGAAATATTATTTCCCCTCACCACGATTTCTTTTTTGATTCCATAGAACATCTGAAGAGAACTTTTTTACAACTTTAGGCTGCATTGCTAATTTTAGGTTCACATTACTTGTATACTGATTTTTACTATATTTTTAATAATTTTACCTTTCTTTCATTATGAATGTCTGCCACTTTTCCTTTATGTAAAAATGGTGTAATCTGTAAATAAACAAATAAACCATGGATCATGCCTATCACTGGCGCAATTCTTACCAACTGAGCTATCGCGGACAATGAACAGCCAAGCTGTTACAATATGTCGGGAATTCTACTCACCCTCAAAATCCTCCAGATCATGGAATTTTTCCTTCTCCTTTCTCCTTTGTATTTACCATTTGTTTGAAGTATATCTTCTCTTCGAGTTCAATGCTCTACTCAATAGCTGAATCAGATGATTTAAAAATCTCACCATTTTAATAGGTATTGATACCTCTAACTCTCATAACTGTGAATAAGCAAACAGAAGCTGGTGCTCCCTTTTTTAATTCATCTCTAGGATACTTCATTTTTTCCATTTCAATTTGATATTCATTTGTAAATTCTTCAATGTGTGATTCAATCCAGTTTACTGACATCATTTGAAAAATTTCAATCTGCAACTGATTAGCAGTGTTTGTAATGCTTCAGTACTGCTTTGTATAATTTTTGATACATCTTATGGAGACCTTTCAAAACTAGTGACAAGTAGGATTTATTTCATGCATGCTCATAAGTTTCACTGAGGCCTCGTACGCACTGCCGACTGGAACCTGAAGACATAACTAGAATAGTTATCATTTACGTACATGGTTTCAACAACCCGTCAGCTGCCGGAGCCAGAAAATCAAGAGCAATGGATTTGGTGACTGGGAAGTTGGCTGGCATCCAGTCGGGTGGCTTGTTTCTATTGATGTCTACGAACTGTAAGAACAACCGTCCCTTCTTGACCGTGTTCTTTGAAATAAACAGCCATGGCCGGCTTGAGGATTATGTTAACGGTGTGGCTTCATAAGGTCCTGTAGTTCTGAAGTCCACACGCCTTGATTTTCCACATTACCAGCTTTATGCACCAGGCCCCGAAATAGTATTTTGCACGAGGCCTCGCTTGTTCTTGGACCTTGTCATCATCTCCCTTGTCTCATTGGATTTGAATTTATTGTCATGTTTTCGCAAGACCTCAGAAAAAAATATGGAACATGCCTTTATTTCCACATTCTTGCAACAGTGGGTCACCTAATATTTCTTATCAGCCTTGGTGGCTCACTGGTTGCGTCACTGCCTCTGAAGCCCGAGGACGCGGGTTCGACCCCAACCGAGGACGACGAGGATTTTTCAGAGGGAAATTCTCAAGATCACGCATTTCCTTCAGATGGGAAGTAAAGCCGTTGGTCCCGTGCAGTCGTTTGCCGGCTGCACATTAAAGAACCCTTACGAGGCAAAATTTGCGGCCCCTATAAGGCCGTCCTGAAATGACCATGGCAGTTGAGAAGGACGTTAATACCAAACAAACCAAACCAACTAATATTTATTTTATCTCT
>JAHWFO010019261.1:944989-970729 GCA_023313115.1 Rhysida immarginata | reverse complement strand
GAGCATTTAATTTAATAGAAAATTCACTCATTAACTCAAACAAATTTTTTAATAAATCCCAGATAACTCAAAAGTAATTTTGGTTTTAGTTAATAGGTATTCCTAAATTTAAGCAAAACCTGTCTTAAAAAAAAAACAAGCTTTGCATGTTGAAATTTTATTTCATTTTTCAACTTCAATTTTTATGTCCACATGACAAAGAAAATGAGGCAGGAATCTTTCACATTCGCTGGCAGCCATTGTGAAAATCAAAACTTAGCGCAAACACAAATTGCGAATCGAACTTGTTGATTGCGATCGTTCAATGCGAGAATATTTAGATGTAGTAATTGATGACGATTGCACGTTCATTTTTAGAAGAAGTGATCATGTTGACCATAAAGTTCAGTGCATGAATGATCGTAAACTAGTTTTTAGAAGCAATCATACACTTCTGATCGGCCGTCGCCATTTTTATTTCAATACTTCACTGTCTCATTGCCTTTGTCGATGTAAAAGTATCGGAAATTCGAGAAAAAAAGAGAATTATCTGTAAAGTTTCAAATATAAAACATTTATACATATGTCATAAATGTCATCAGATGAAAAATAAATGGGCAAAAATCGAAAAAATTTTTACGCAAAATAAATACATATGTCATAAAAGGCAAGAGATGCATTTCGAAAATTTTTACAAACCAGAAGTAGAATTCAGAAGCCATGCCAAAACAGCATTGGAATTGATTTCGTGTTGGAACGGACCGTATTTTACTGGGTCTGTACTGTATTTGTATATAGATCTCATTAAAACTAATAAAATTCATAGAAATATTGTGAGTATCATATAATCTTTGTAGTCATCGTGTAGCCTTGTTTTTGACTTAACTGGTTAACTTCAAAACCTGATAAATCAAAATTTTTATGTGGTCTGCTGATGATTAGAGTTATCAGGGTTCAACTGTATTAACAATATTTCAAAATATATTTCTTCCTTCCTCCAAGCTTTATACCCTTAGAAAGCAATATACCCTAAGAAATTGTTCATGATAATATGCAGTATAAATGGAATAAGCTCTCTTGGAAATTTAAAATTTATAAAAAATAAATAAACAAAAAAGGCCTGTATGTTATAAACAAATTATAAATTTTGTTAATTATCTTTATCTTTTACAACTGTTATTATTATAAAGTTTATTTATCCTGCTTTTATATTATTATAAATAGATATCCTGACTACACCATTTCAATATTAGGGAAAAATTCAGAAAATTGTTGAAAAAAATGTTTAATATAAATGAAAAATATATAAACAATTAAAAAAACTGGAAGAGAAATTAAATAGATTTTATATAAACATGTAGAAAAGGCACTTAAATATTTTTTATGAATTTATTTGCAATCTAAGATTGCAGCTATTAAGATAAAAGGTTTTTTATAAATACAATTCAAATTCAAAAAAAAAAACCCCTCAATATTTTGCCTTCACTTGATAATGCATATTAAAGTTATTTTTTAATTTTGCCTCAAAGTTATTTCTTTTAAAGCTTTTAAATTAATTTAAGTAATTTGGTTATAAATTTGAAATCCTTTTTAAGATTCACATTATCAGTAGATCTGAAGATGAAAGAAAAAAATTATTTTACAACTGAGAAGGCATTCATTGTCAAGAGAATTTTTCAAGGGGAAAATAACAGCAGGGAAAAATGTTATCCCTACTCCTAAGAATCTCAACATTTGAAGCCAAGATTCAAGTTATTACTGGATTTCATGAACATATTTAGTTATATTCTCATTAAATTCAATTTTAAAAAATGCATTTCATCATAAATATGTGAATCTCAGGTTTATGAATCGGAACATTATTCAAATGCTATTATTTTATTGAAATTACATTTCACCAATGTAAAGCATGCATGTTCAACTATAATTCACGTTTTAAAATTTAAATATTCCATAATTCTGGAGGTACTCTTCTTATTTCCTATAGTAGCAGCCATTGACACAAAGACCAGTTATGAACTGATCATGATGAATACTTAATTCAAAGTTCTTGAACTGATGAATAGCTCTTTCATGAAACAAAATGATTTCAGTTATAAAGAGAAACAGAAATGCAATTATATTTTATTTTCTGTATAATTTTTTTTTTTTTTAATTTTTTGTTTGATTTTTTTCTTGCAGATTTTTTTCCCCCTTTAATATGGCTTTCAAAGAATAATAATAGGAACTGTACTTCACCATACACTCATTGTAATTAATTAAAAAGCTCTCTAACCACTGGTTGAATATAATGGATATTTTTCAGAAAACTTATTGCAATATGTCTAGACATTGTCTACCACAGAATTAAAGCATAAAAGTTAACTACTATTTTTAGAAATAATTCTTTTATAATAATAAATTTCCCTAAAAACGAAATTTAATGTAAATATAACAACTGGATGGTCTATGTTTTGTCAATGATATGTTAAAAGGAAAATGCATCTTCTGTTTAATCAAGCATTTCTGCTATTTTATTCACAACATTTTATTTGTTATATACAATTGATATGAAACTTCAATATAGAAGATATCATCTAATAATATTTAACAGAAAGGAAAAAAAAAAAAAAAGCACGTAAGATGATATTTAGTTGTTTTTTCATAACTATTTCAAGTAATGTCGTTTAATCTTCAATATAATCATACAAAAATTATTAATTTAATGTTGATGGTTTTCTTCTCTGCTTAACTGACGTATTTGCTCGTTTGTTTAACAAAATTGACAGCCATGATAAACAGTTAAGGAAGTTATTTACAATATCTGTAGTTTATCAACGTGGATAGCTGCAGAAGCTTTTTTTTTTTTTTCTAATATCAGGAATGTACTATTCTAGGAGCATTTCCAAGGGGAGAGGAAAATCTCTATTATACACATTTCCGTTGAAATGAATGTATGTTTTCAATTCATTCTCTTTCTATAGAGCAACAGTAAAATAGAACATATAATCTAGAGGTCAGTTTAATATCTGTTATACAATTAGGCAGACAACTTAATTTTTCCTATATAAGGCTGTATGATTATGTCAAATAGCAATCTGAAGTCAATATAAATTAATGAGGACAATCTCTATAGCAAGAAATGAAAAAATAATAAATAAATAAATAAATGATACTTCTTTTTTGCATGAAAAAGTTTTCATGAGCTAAAAAAATGTTAAAATGAAAGTACTGCATCTACAAATTTACAACTATAAAAATAATAATGGCTTGAAGTAAAATTGCAGCTCACTTCCAATATTCCTTAATTTGATGTTATGAAATTTCATTAATTGAGTAATGCATATGGATGTTGTTTTTACTAACACTCTAATTACAAATGTGAGAACTTGCAAATAATTAAATTAAAACCTCGTAGTTTAAAAAAACTGGTAAATTCACTTATTTTATGAAATGCACTAATTAAAAGAATGAATATGGAAAAGCTTTTTTTTTTTTAATTCTTATTTTACTTACTACAGAAAGGTCTTTTCCCAGTGCATTTGAATAAGTAATTACAAGTTTTTGGCATTCAATTATGAAATGAAGACGATCTTTATATTTTTCCCTCCTTGAAATGGGACATCATTGTAAGCCACTTTATAAGAATTTATATGTCAATGCTAGAACGGTATTTATTATTTTTAAGTATCAGTTACTTTTATCTATTTTGCACATGACATTTATTTAATTAATATAATAATTTTAAAAAATGCATGTATTTTCTTAATGTGAATGCCCTCAATAATAAGGCTCTGAAATCGAGATGGAAACAATCTTGGGAAGAGAGAAGACGACAAGTAACAAGCTTCTAGCATCCTAGAGTTTCTGTATTATAGCTATATTAATTCTTAATAACCTTTTAAGAATAAAAGTTTATTACCCTTTAATAAAATTTTATTACCTTTTAATAAAATAACACTCTTGGGTTTATTTCAGCATTGTAAATCTACATTGTTTATTTACTTGCTTTTTGCATTCACGTTTTAAAAATGTTAATTTAAAAATAAATAGCTATTACACACTATGCAAGTAGTAAATTATAAAGTATTAATTTTATATTACTTATTTATGGCTAACTCAATTATAAGTGCTTCGGATTCATTTTTCATTTTACCCCAATCCATCAAAATTATATTCCGTGGTGTGAATAATTTGATAGATAAGAATAATTAAAGATTATAATATAATTTTTTAAATTACTAAAAAAAAGTGAATTTGTATCAAAGAAACCGACAATTTAATTTTGCATTTTCAGTTCTCTTTATGCATATGCACAGATTTCTTAAAAGGATATGTCTAAAAATAGATTATTTTCTAATAAATTGAACACTAGCTATAATTATGCTTAAAAACATATGATCGCACATCTATCAATTACATTATGAAAGTGTAAATCTCATATTGGGAAAAAAAAAAAAAATCAATTTCCTGATTATAAGCAAAATGAATCCAAAATCGTTCTTCAATCCTTTATGGGAAATTAAATATAAAAAAAAAATTAAGGATTCAGCCTTATTTTCTAACAAGATGATAGCAGAAAGGAGAGCATCAGGAACGAGAATGTTTAATTAATAATCTGCAAATTATAATAGATTGCAAAAAGATGTCGGGAGCTTGATAATAGGTTAATAAACTTTAATTACTGTCATCTAATTATAACCGAAATGATTTTTTTTAAAGAATAAACATAATCGATGAATGAAAAATTAGATTAAAAATAGAAATTCATCTTGGGAGGAAATCTTAAAGAAAACTCGCGTAATGCTGGGCAGCCTCGAATTTCTACCTGAAATCTTTTCCAGGTGAGATCCAAATATTACATGAGCATGTTAATATTTTATTGTTTTTTCATCGGAGCTTTGTAATTTGCTGTCTGGATTTCGAGAGCCTCATTCAACAAAGATCAACACGTTAACATTTTTGATTATTTCAAAGATGGCCAAAAAAAGAAAGGAAAAAAAAAAGTGGAGAGATGTTTTTATTGCATCCCTTCTAATTCTAATTACTCCATAAAATAGAGCGGCGCGTTTTGTATTATATTGTCAATGTGAGATGCGTGAGAAGTGAGAACGCGTACACGAATGTATAAGTGATGTGGTGGGCAATCGTGTATGTATACAGATGCATGTATATGTAGGGAGATAAAGCGAGAGATGTGAGAACGGAGTGACGGACATGTTCGGTGGCACGCAGTCGCATCGCCCACTACGGCAGAGACATAGCGTCATGATCACACTATTTCTGCGTCGACATCAGCCTAATCTTAGGGTTACCGTCCTTGACTATAGAACAACCCTTCATTTGACATTAAAAATCCGTTCACTTCCAACCCGTACCCTTCTGAAATGCTCCTGAGCATTAAAATATAAAAAGAGAAAAAAAAATCAGAATCCACGTTTTGGAAACTGGCGACGCACAAATGCTTCAACCGCATTTTATCGTCAAGCTCAATAAATTAAAAGGAATCGATTAAATCGTATCAAAGGAAGATAATCGTTCTCATTTAGAAACCCTCGAGCAATTTAAAGCGCCCCAAATAGACGTAACATTATGTAAGAGGGGAAATGTGCAACAAAATAACAAAACGGGAGAGCGAGAGAGAAGATGCAATCGTGATAAACTGCCTCCTCCCCCGGTCTAGAGTAAAGAATCAAATGATCGAAAAGAAACAATTTCTAGTCAGAGGGAGGGGAGGCATTTAGAGAGGGGTGGGAAAAAAAAGCCACTGCCTACCTTCGCATACGTATCCCTGACCGATTAAACCCCAAAGCATATCGGTGCAATGATGACAATACGTTGGTTTGTGGAAAGTTTTCTTGGAGAAAGTATGGCCGTGCCCGACATCCTGCTCGGAGAACACATCCGTCGTTGGCGGCGAGTTGGAAGCCATATTGGAGTCGAAGAGCTTTGCAGTCGGTGCAACCTCGGCCACGCCAGATCGCCCGCCGACGCTCCACACTAGCTTTTAATGCCAGTGTAAACGATCTTTGAGGAGATCACTCGACGACGAACCGTTGTACTTTCGTACGCGTCGATGAGAAATCCATGATCGTCGACGGAACAAAAAACGCAGCTCGATTATCTCATCAATAGGCTTCTAGCTGTACAAGCGGCGCTAGGACGACACTTCCCGCAACCAGTAGCCGTGCCAAGCATAGCAACGGCGGCAGCAACTGGGAGGCAGGTGCGGGCAAGTGGCGCCCTCGTCCATCCGTACCACGTACGTACAGAAATACGGGCGCTCAGGGAAAAACCGACGACAAACGTACAAACACCATTCACATTCAAATCTAAATACTTTTCTCTCCATCGCTCGCCTAGAAACTAACGTCCAATTTATATAATTTCCCCTTTGAAATTTTTTCATTTTAAGAAAAATATTTTCTTAATGTATTATTATTATTCCATTAGAAATAAACTTAATTCAAATCAGCAAAATTTTCGAGAAATCATTTGCTATCTCTTTGATTTCAAAATAATCAAAAGAACTTAAAATTTAACTTTTTAAATAATTTAAAATTTAATTAATATTCTAAATTTTAATTTAGATGAAATTACTAATTTGCCAAAAACTTTCAAAATTACTCGAAAAAATAAAAAAGTTCATATTTACAATGCATGTGTGTTAAAAAATAATTAAACAAAAAATTTTAATTCCAAAAGAAATCTTGAAATTTTCAAGAATCTAAATAAAAACTTGTTATTTTTCTATTTTTCTATAAAACTTATTAAACCAACGCTATTCTTAGCACAATGTCTTCAAAAGTTAGTTCCAAAATTCCAACTTTCAGAAAACACGCAAGATCACGAAGTAAATCGCTTATTTTCCCAGTATCTTATCACACAAATACAAAAATATAAAAGTTAATTTTTTTAATAAACTTTAAAAAAGTGTTTTGCGATTGTTTTACAAGTTTAATAATTAAAAAAAAAAAAAAGAGACGGTGTTCAAAAAAAAAAAAAAAAATTGTTACGCTAAACCAATCACCACCCTACTGAATGCAGTAGTAGTAATACAAAGCAACGATAAAACAATGAGGGAACTAACGGTGCGAATAAGAGCAATGCATCGCTGTGGTGCTGGGAAGCGACAACTTAGGCGGAGCTTCTGATTTTTTTTATTTATTTATTTTTTTTGGAAAAACCAAAAGGTTTTAAAAATCACGGCACGCAATAAGAAACCGGTTGCTCGCAATTGTTTCGAGCGTCACAAGGACAGTCTCAAAGGCTAGACGCATGCATCGAAGCCACGAGGAATGCCAAAGGAAAAACATTTTTAGATCACTGACTATTTAATTTTTTAAAGATATTTTCCCCCCTTACCACACAAATAATAATCAGCTTTTTATAAATTTAATTTTTAATTTATTCACTTGATCAATCGCATTTTGGTTAATCAATAAAAAAAAAATGGGATTAAAAAATTCTTCATTAAGTTTCAATTGTAGATATTCAAGTATTATAAAAATAATGCCTCGCTATAAATGAGCTATTAATAAACCCTTAAGATGGAAATGAGAACTCCTGCAGTTTTATTAACAACAAAGCATCTTCCCATATTTAAAAATTAAGCCAAACGTTAATCCACACTTAAAGCAGAGATAATCACAGTTTAGAATTCGTCATCAAATAAAAAAAAAAACGGTTTTAAAGAACGAGTATTGTTTAAATTTAATTACTGACACAGACAAAGATTTTTCGAATTACATATTGAAATACTAAAATAAAACTTCTCTCTGCGCACTCCGTAAACATTGGCTATGATCATAAATGTTAAGCCAGAATTAAGTGGATGAAGCAATTCATTGTTGCGACGGTCGCCAGCACGGCCAATACCGTGACCACCGAGAGAGAAGGCCTCCGCAATGAAACTGAATACATTGTTGCATCACATAGATAGTGCATTGTTATTCGTATTTCTACCAATAATAAGCCCTGAATTTGCACTATCTATGATGATGTAACAATGTATTAAATTTCAATGCGGAGGCCTTTTCTCTCGGTGGTCACGCCAATACCTCAGGCTCGATAACGAAAACTTCATACATTGTTACATCACCATTAGTCGACCAAATTTAGGACTTATTATTGGTAAAAATAGGATTAACAATGGTCGACTAATGATGATGTAACAATGTATGAAGTTTGGAAGCTTTCTTTTTTGGTAATAGCAACACCTTCTAGAAAGGAAGCCAAACAACTGAAACGTCATGGTACCAATAATAAGCCCTAAATTTGGTCGAGTTAAGATGATGTAACAACGAGAAAGACAGGCTCCGGCATTGAAAAGTCACCTGACCAAGCTAGATCTTATTATTGTTGGTAGAAATTCCTAATTGTTGGTAAAAATCCAATACAAGCCCTAAATTTGGCTCTCTGATGATGTAACAATGCAAGACATTTCAGTGGACAAGCCTTCTCTTTAGGTGGCGTTGGTAATAGCACCACCAAATGTATTATCTCTTTCATGTTCAGGCCTGGTAGTTTCTAGAAGGCCGTGGTAAGGAGAAAGCACAGATATACAGGAATAGATCGGCAATGCCATTGTGTTCGTTGAAGCCAATAAATCGTTCCGCGCCATCTTAGGTCACTACAGAATACGAAAAATTACAACCAAACACCACACATGTATTCACCATTGTACCTTGTATTTTATTCTAACTTACTTAACTTTATAACATTAAATATTCTAAGAAAAAGCATATGAATTAAGTACTTGCTGCTTACACGTGTACTACGGTAAGATGGCGGCAGCGGCTTCACCAGCTCCAATGAGAAATGTATGGGCATTGCCAACACCACCTCTACTCAAAGCCTGAGCGCGAAAATTTCATACATTGTTACATCATCATAAAAAGTCATCTTTAATCGCATTTCCACCAATAATAAACTCTAAATTATGACTTCGTATCATGATGTAACAATGTATGACGTTCCCGCGCTTTCTCTCTAGGAGGTGTTGCTCCGGCCAACATCACCTAGACAGAAGGCCTGATAACAGAAACGTCATACATTGTTACATCATCATTAGTCGACCATTGTTAATCCTATTTCTACCAATAAGAAACCCTAAATTTGGTCGACTACTGATGATGTAACAATGTATGACATTCTTTCTAGGAGGTGTTGCTCGAGCACTACTATACTCTTATCCAACGAAAGTTGGAGTGGGCGTGTCCAGTTAAACTTCCTATTTCAATTGTTAGACATTGTTGATTCTACTTTGGCAACAATGTCTAACAATTGAAATAGGAAGTTGAACTAGACACGCCCACTCCAACTTTCGTTGGACAGAGTATAGAACGACGTAACAATGTTTTATCTTTTCCATGTTCAGGCCTTCTAGAAGGCCGCGTAGGCAGCAATTGTAGAAACAATTAGTGCTGCACCAACCCACTTGAAGTTAACATTTATGACCGCAACCAAAACAGGATGCTTATCAATGTCAATCACCGACAAATATCTACACGCACATAACAATCGACAAGGATTTACACGATCGCAACAATTAAATTTCCTCAATTATTTATAGGTTTAAAAAGCCCGTGAAAATTTAAAAAAAAAAATTAATTATTGCATATATCAACAACGGAAAAACTAGTCAAATCATGTCTTAATACGTTAACTCCAGATAAGTATCCGAAGAATTACGGGAATTGTATATCGAAAAGGTCGTCAACAAAGAGAAAACCAATCATAGAGAAAAAAAACTCTATTTTTTAAGATTTAATAGAAATTATAAAATTTCCAAAACGGTAAAACAAATGTTAAATCTTTGTATGTGTCATTCCGAAAACAATTTAAGGTGTTAACAACGAGCAACCATCTACGTAACCGTCGACGAGGCGTTATACGATCGCAACGATTATATTTCCTTATTTGTTGACATATTCGAAATTTGAATTTTGTGAATTATTAACAAAAGAAAAATTATCAAGTCATACTTTAATGAATGAATATCTCATAATTTTATCAGACATTAAAATCTACTTAAAGAATTGCATATCGAAAAACTCAAGAAAGAGTTTAGAAAATATTATAATTTCCTAAATAATTTATAGAAATTATAAATTCATAATTTTAAACTCGGTATCCGGTTTTTAAAAAAATAGCCAAAACCAAAATTTCTTTATAATTAAAATATCAAAAATAGCTAATATATTGTCTACTGATAAATTAAACAGTTTTAAAAACTATGTAATTTCCTAATTTAATGGTATTCTAATAAAGCGAAAACTATCAACCTTCAATTATTATGCAGATAAAAATATTTCTAAGAATCCTTTCGAATCAAATTACGGCCTATTTCAAGCTATTGTGCTGGAAAAAAAGTTTTTAATTAACTACATCCCACTTAATCATTGCATAAAACGAATTGTGCAATGTATACCTTCCTAACAAAACGCTTTCAAACAGCTTGCACCACTATCAAACAATAAACGAGCTTGCTCGTGAAACAATAAACGAGCAAATCAAAAAACTGAAACAAAAAAAAAAAAAAATCAAAAACATTTTGTAATTTACAAATACATAAGAAAAACAAGGTCTAAAAAGTTTCATACTAAACAAATAATTCTAATAAATCATGCATTAATTTCCCCACTACTAATAATAAAACAGCTTCATTTTAGGACAAAAGAATATACATGCTAAATCGTTATTCATATGAAAACGTTTACTCAGAATACACCACATGCAACTTTAAAACCCATTGGCACTAAGATAAAAACACCAACTTCTCTACCTATAGAAAAAGATAAATGTAAATTGTATGCTCTACAAAACACAATCAAAATGAAATAATAAATTACCAAACCATGCATGGTATCCATAAATAAAAATGAAATAAAAATTGAATGAAATAAAAATCTAAAATAAAAATTTCCCATAAGTAACAATATTCAATAAATAAAAACATGCAACAATTTATCATATACCTTCGTTCAAAATTTGACAATTATTTTACTTTTATTGTAAAATTCAAATAAGAAAATATAAAAAAAAAAGTTTTAAAGCACTCGCTTTTATTTTGCTTTTACTTTAAAAAAGTGCACTAACAAATAAATAATTTCTATTGCCTCTTATTTAAATGGAAATTCATAAAATTAAAAAAAAAATAATAATAAATAAATAAATAAATAAAATAGTGAAAAGCTCAATTCATTGCATACCTATATCCAAATTTATATTTGCATTCACAAAGATAGTTTAGACAATATTAAATGTGCTGCCACATTTTAACTTTTTTTTTTTTTTTATAATATTATGAATTCCCATTTAAATGAGACACAATAGAAATTATTTTTTACTCGTTACTGTAATTTTTAAATTAAAAATGTCTGCTTAAATAGTTTTTAATATTTTATATTTTATTCTTTCTATATCTTAGATGTGTAATCAATTTTAAACCCAAGCCTTTTCTATAAATTTGTGAAGAATGATGAAAACCTGCATAGGTGGCTACTCCCGTACCCCGACTGTAAATTAAATCTGTAAATCTACTCCGACTGTAAATCTAAAGAGGTGGCCCAATCCTCTAACCGGGAATAAATTTAATGAAAAACAAATTTTAACCCCTATTATGAATTCAAATTTTGAAAATTATTATATGGGCCTGTTTTGTCACCGGAAATGAATCAGTGTGCCAAACTTTGAGTCGTCTGAACAACGACAAATGGGTGAAAATTGATTGCAAGATTTGAACGAAACAGAAAGAATGAAAAAATGAACGAATGAATTAGTGAAGCTATAAAAATCTTCAATTCCAATATCTGTAATCTCTGAAGATGATCTCATGATCGAAATGCACAAGGTAGTAATAAAAAATTTATGCTCAAATTCATTTATTTAAAATAACAGAAGCAGAAACTGTAGGAAATTCATTTGCTCTAAATTTCCTAGCATATGCAAGTTGATTCTTGAAGTGGAGCATCAAATAAATACAACCTGTGACAATAAAGTTCGGTGAATGACGTGAAATTGCTAACGGTCGTAAGAGTGCACCATCGTCGTATCCTGCCTCAGACAGGTCGAGACATGTTTAAACAAATTTGAGAGAATCAGTGCTGCGAGTGTGTTTATTGTGTTTAAACAGGACATTGAAGAGTGAAGGCTTAGTGCACGCGGTCGAAACCCAAAATGGATCAGCGAACGAAAGAGACTCATGAAATGATGACAACAGTTTACAAAGAAAATGCTATTACTTTGAAGTGTGTTTATGAGTGGTTTAAACGGTTCCGAGGAGGCCGGAACACCGTAGAAGACGCCCCCCGAAGTGGCCAGACATCCAACGTAATGTTACGACCCAACTGAAGGGCTATCCCTAAAAACGACTACGCCAGGAGTTTCCAGGACTTGTACAGGCGTTCCCAGAAGTGCATTACCATTGACGGGGATTACTTTGAAGGAGAGTAGCTGCTGTTTCGTGTAAGCGAGCAATCCACTCTCAATATGCCATCATTCACCGAACTTTATTGTCACAGGTTGTATTTATAAACTATTTCAGTTTTTTTTTTAATTTTTCACATTGCTGTATTTATAAACGAATAATAAAAAATTATATAACAGGGGAAATTAACATTATCACAGGAGAAGCACCTACCAATTAGAATAGTTCCAAATTAAAAATCCACAAATGAGCCAAGTTAGGAATCTGATGAACAAAATTGTAAAAGTAATAAACCAAACGTTCCTCAAAACAAGATAACACATATTTATTGTACCTTATTTACAAAGAGTTACCTTTTAAAATTATTCAAACATTGTTTTTACAGATATTAACAGTTCATTTGAATATCAACAGCATATTCACATTGTCTACAGTAGCTTATTTTCTTTTGCGGCCCTTTTGCTTATGCTTTGCACGTTGTAGTTGTCTCCTTTTCTGATGAAACTGGAGCCGCTGCTTCCGCTTTCGTTGTTTCATGATTTCTTCTTTTGTTTTCAATTCCCTTTTATAATCGCCTTTAGCCTTACTTTGGTTAACTAATTAACAAATAAAAGCACAAACAAAATATATTAAATTTTCAAATTTTTTTATTTAATTTTATTTATTTATTATAATCCAATATGTCCATCCAGAGCCCGTATGGCCTGAGGCCGACGAGTTGGGTTCCTGGATGGACTGGATTAACGACTGCTGTATGATAGTCACAGCAGCCCGGGGGGAGGGGATGAAGATTGTGAGGCACTTCAGCCTTCTGAAATAAAATGTGGTCAATAATTTAACGATGAACACATACATACACTGAAATGCCAAAAATCATGGGATACCTATTCAACATCGTGTAGAATCTCCTTTTGCCCAACGAAGTGCAGCAACTCGACTTTGCGTGGACTCTATCAGTCAGAAGAAGTCCTCAGAAGAGATGTTCCTTCATGCAGTCTTGATAGCCATCTTCATAATTGGATGAGAGTTGTAGGTACAGGCTCTTGTGCACAAATTTGTTCAATATGGTTCATGTCTGGTAAATCTAGATGGCCAATTTATTCAATGTTGGAATTGTACAGAATGTTAGTAACGCAGATTGTCTTCCCCTCATTATTAGGGTACATTAAGCCCGTGAAGGGCAGCAAATGGTCACCAAGCAGCTGGACATAACGATTCCCAGTCAATGGTAGATCCAATTTGATCAGAGGACCCAAATCCATGTAAACAACCCCACACCATGATGGAGCCACGACCAACTTGAACAGTGCCTTCCTGACAACTTAGATCCATGTCCTTATGGGGTCTGTGCCATACAAGTACCCTACCATCAGCTTGCACGAACGAGAATCATGACTCATCGAACCAACTTATGTGGTTACAGTCATCTTAGGTCCAATGAATATGTTCACGAGTCCAGAAGGGGCTCTGTCTCCAAGTCTGTGAGTCTCCGGCACTCTTTTCAGTCTTCTGCTGCAATATCCGATCAATGCCAAACTTTGCTGCAATGACTTCATAGACATGTTTCTAGTATGCCCCTCATTGAATATGGCTGTTATTGATGTAGTGATGTGTGTCTGTTACAAAGGACCATTCTGTGCAAATGTCACTATCACGAGCATTAGCAGCTGTGATCGAGCACAGCGCTGTCCATGGTGGGGCGTACTATTTTTACACCCTTAATGGTATGGATCGAGGAATGTTGAATGCCCATCTGAAATAGAATGTCCCATGAGTCTAGCTCCAACTATCATTCTGTGTTCAAACTCTGATAATTATCATCATGTAGCCATAATTACGTTACAAGACATTTCAGACAACTGCTAATAGTTGAATTGATAGTACTGATGTCACTCTGCCTATTTATACATCTTTTACATGACAAACCACCTCTGAAAATTTGCACACGGTCCTCTCATGACTTTTTGCACTTCAGTGTCTATAAAACAGCACCACCGACATCAAGTATTCTAAGACAGGCATACTATTTCACATCATAATCCTGAAGATAGACAATGCTACAGAATAAATTGATTCAGTCAAATAGGCCAAAAATCCTTATCTCTTTACATGAATGTCTCTTTCATCCAATTTCCTCATAAACGATCGCCTTTTAATCAAATTCTCAAAACTGTACACCCTCAAACATCCATACACTTTCCCATAATATTTCTTTCCTGGTCTCTATTTTTATCAAATAAGAAAATCAATATTTACCAATAATTACAAAATAAGATAAATATTTAAAAAACATTTTTCTTTAAGAAAAAAATTTAAATTTCCCCTTTTTTAAAATTAATTTATAGATTAATTTCTTCAAACCCTACTGAAACTGATAAAAGTTTAAGCTTTGGTTCTCAATGTACACCTTAGGTAGCTTGCATATAATCCAGTTTAAGCAGTCCAGATAGTAACTATATTTCAAGTGTAATGGGTGCTTGCTATAAATCTATCCAGAACAGAATTTCATCAAGTTGATGGTGATGTAGGATGAAAGGAATTAATCTTTTCTTTACGCATTTCTTCAGATACACTTTGGCTTTCATGGTCCCTTCTCTCATAGCAGTGCCTCTATAGAAATTTTGTATGTAAGGATTGAGTATGTGGTATACTTTTACTGAATCATAAAGGACATATGTCACACCATCAATTACCAAAACGTTTTTCTTCATTTTTCGTAGAGATTACAAAGAGCGGTTTTCAAACGTTGCTCTTGGGATTCCATGTATTTAGACCGGCTGTCTTAACTCTGGCTGGAATGCCCAACTTATGGACGTTCATGTCACACACAATTGATATCTTCTTACCAAGTTATGACGTTGCACGGCAAACGCTCAGGTTTGGGTTTTTGGCAAAAGCATTCCAAACTCTAGCAACATATTTCTCCAATGATTTTATGGGAGGCCGACCAGATGGTTTCTGATAATTGTACTTCCCAAAGCTTCACCTCTTCTAATTACAGTGCTCCCTCTATATAATGGCACTCTACATAGCGCCAAATTTATAATGGCAAGTCCATATAATGAATTTTATTTTTTTTTTTTCGGAAAATAAAAACTTCGTTATTTGGACTTGCCTTTATTTACAGTCCCGTTATATAGAGGGAGCACTGTATTTGCCAAATAAACTGTCGCATTCTGCCTTCTTCAATAAATGGAGAGCAATCAACCGATTAATTCATGGCTCTCGCTCACCAACTATTCCTTTTTCTGACCCTACTGTAATTACCCCAACTTTGTTAACGGAGTTTCTGGAAACACTATTACCTTCCACTAGGAATGAACCCAACTTAATATTACATTACCCGTATGTTACTTCCTCTGTTCCTCGTTCCTTTTTTATCTCACCAACCTCCCCCGAAGAAATTATAAAAATTATACGTCAACTAAAACCTTCGGTTAGTATTGACCCCCTCGGATTTCGAGCAGATATAATAAAATCAGTAGCCTCTAGCTTAGCAACTCCCCTGTCTCACATTTTTAACACCTCTATTGTTTGTGGAACCTTTCCTAAAAGTCTTCGACGTGCTAAAATTATCCCTATATTTAAACAAGGAAATTCAATGGACTTTGGTAACTATCGACCCATCTCAATTGTTCCTATATTCTCTAAAATTTTCGAAAAACTCTATTTTAGTCGTTTATCTAACTATGTGTTTAGTAAAAAATTAATCTCCTCGACACAACATGGTTTTACATCAAAACGTGGTACCGACACTGCTATTTATGAATTAATGGAATATATAACAATGAATATGACCGAAAACAGGCATGTAATTTCTATATTCCTGGACTTCTCAAAAGCCTTTGATTCTGTCCCAATAAACCTCCTGATTTATAAACTTTCCAACTTCTATAACATACGGGGTCCCCCACTAAACTGGCTAACTGAATTTTTAACCGATCGACAGTATACTTTAACTTTAGGAAATATAACTTCCAGAACTTTAGTACGTAACCTAGGTGTTCCCCAAGGATCAATACTATCTCCGCTACTTTTCAGCCTTTTTATAAATGACCTATCACATGCTCTTTCGCCCTCTTTCACTATCTTGTATGCTGATGATGTTACTCTCTCTTATGCTGATAGTACAATTGCGAATCTACAAACTTCTATCAATCAATCCCTGATTATCTTAAGTAATTGGATCCAATTAAATCAATTATCTCTTAACCTTAATAAAACTAAATACATGATCTTTGCACAATGGAATAAACAATCTGTACCTCGTGAATTACCCATTTACTACAATTCTCAACCTCTATCCTTTACTGAAACTTTTAAATTCTTAGGATTGCATATATCCCCAGATTTATCATGGAACAATCACGTAAAAGAATTATCTAAGACTCTTAGTAAACGACTTGGCATAATCTCGCAACATCACTATCTTCCATCTAGAATATTATTACTATTATACAGTACACTGATACATTCAACTATCTGCTATGGAATACAGTTCTGGGGCTCTACCTCTAAATTTAACTTAACAAAAATCCTACGCATCCAAAAAAGGTTTCTTAGGATTCTTCTGAAGCTCCCAATACGTTCTCATGTATCGCCCTACTTTGAATACTATAAAATATTAACTATTTTTCAAATATATATCCAACAATTACTTACGTTTATATTTAAAATTATTAATGGACATTTAATTGTATCTAATCCTCCAATAATACATCATCAACAAGATTTTCACAATTACCCTACCCGATTTGCCTCCTCAATAAGATGCCCATTAACCCGTCGAAATTATCATAACAACTGTGTTTCTGTTGCTGGTATAAATTGGTGGGCCCGTGTACCTGAACATCTACAGCAAGCTCCAACCCCTGCCTCATTTAAAAGAAAGTTAAAGCCCTTTCTAAATACATCCAACCTCTCCTCTTCCCTCTAATCTTAACCTTATATAAATTTATTCTTTGCCAATGTATTAATGAGATTGTATCATTTCTTATATATACATATTTTGATAATTTTTGTTGATAATTAAATTTATCTACTTAATAATTTGCAACTTTATATATATTTTATATTCATTAAATTAGACTATCCTTCACTTGAAAAAACTGACATTAACCCATATTTATTACTTATTATCTATTTTTTTTTATTTATTTTTTAAAAAATTTTATTCTGTATTCATTCTGCTACATCACGTTTGTAATTTGAATGATGGAGCCCCTAAGACCTAACTTGTCGGTGTAATACCATACTGGTCTTAGACGAGCTCCGATGTACTATACTTAACTAATAAATAAATAAATAAATAAATAAATCTCTTCTCATCAACATTGCAATGGTCTTTGTAGTATTAGAAAACCTTTTTTATGAAAAGTAGTTCATTTTCATAGTGCCGCATATTTCTGCTTTTCATGGAAAATAACAGATCTATTAGCATGAGGCCACATGCTATTATTGTATAACACTGAAATTTTATTTTCTGTCACTCTTTCCAGACATGGCTTATTAGATATAATTAATTCTGTAATAGATGAATAGTACTAATGGAGAGAGGAAAAAAAAAAATTCAATATGCATAAACTGCCAACAGGAAATTTAATGTGGCTCACGCTACTATAAGAGAAAAAGAGAGAAAATGTGAGGTTCATTCTGCATCATGTACAACAAGTTACACTTCTTCTTTAATTTTCAGCCAGTATAAGTAAAATTTTTGAACTATGTAAACTTCGGCACATTTCACAAACATAAAAGATTATTGTAAATTTATGAAACGAGCTAAAAATTGTGCACTTCGTGAATTATGCAATTTCACCATCTGTGCATAACACAGATAAAAAATTAAACGTATAAGTCATACATAAGGAAACAAACTGTGTGTAATAAAAACAAATACAGAGGTTGAGTCAAAAGTAGTGGCCAACTCGGGAGGGGGAGGTTAGAGTTTGACGAATTCTGGGCGAAGACCATTTACCACAAGGGTATATCACAGTTTATTAAGAGAAAAGAGTGGAAAGAAACGTCAATACGAATTTGAATGCCTTAGACATTGTGCCATCTGCGTCAGCCAGTGTAAAAATATGGCAGAAAAATTAGTGATACGCGGGCTCCTTCGTCACTACTGGAAAAAGGGGACCAGTGCGCGAGCAGCAGCAGCCGCCGAAATTTGCAGGGTGGAAGGTCAGGGTGTGACCAATGAACAGACAGCACGACGGTGGTTCTCCCGCTTTTCGTCTGGAGACATGAGCCTGGAAGATGCGCCAAGGAGCAGTCATGCAAAGGCCTGGTGCACTTTGAGCTGGTCCCTGATGGTCATGGTGTCACCGCTGACCTGTATGCTGAACAGCTCGAGCGACTGTACGCCACCCTGGCCGTTCAGCAGCCTGCCCTGGTCAACCGAAAGAGAGCCCTCCTGCAGCAGGGTAATTCTCCACTGCACCGGGCGCGAAGAACATCGCTTAAGTTGCAGGAAATGGAGGGCATCGGGGTTCTGCCACTTCCAGCATACAGCCCCGACCTGGCACCCTCTAACTACTATCACTTCCGGTCCATGGCGCACTTCCTGCGTGGACGGCGCTTCACCAATGTCAGTGAGGTTGAAGATGCCGTGCATGACTTTTTCGCCCAGAAACCGGAGGAGTGGTTTCATGAGGGCATCCGACAACTGGCTGATCGTTGGATGATGACCATCGAGCATGATGGACTCTACTTTGAAGTTTAGCAATGAGTGGTTCCTGTCTGGTGCCCATTTAAAAGTTTGCGCGGTGATCGGCCACTACTTTTGACTCAACCTCTGTATATACACAGTCATTTTATCATTACAAAAGGAAAAAAGATAATTTCAGAGATAAACCATATTTTGGTGGCAATGAAAATCATATGCAGATCCATCTTCTGGATACCTGAGCAACAAGGAATCAAACACATAAGAAAGCAATAAAATATGTAAACAGCCAAAACTGTGGACAACAGGTTAACAAGAAAGAAACCACTATTCTACATAAATGAATTTTATAAAATAAAAACTCATGTGTATAATTCGGAGCTCCGAAATGTATGTGGTGTGCCCAAATGAAAAGGAGACTTTCACTCTAGCGCCGTTGTATCTAATCGAAGTTGGTAAATATGTTTGTCGATAGATGTAGTGTCATCCCGGCTCCCCCACATCCAAAAACAGCTCACTCTGCCATGAAGGCCGGAAAAGTGATGCTGTGTTTATTTTTTGGCGAAGAAGAACCCATACTCCTCACTTGGCTAGAAAGGGATGAAACAGTTAACGCTGAACGGTACTGAAGTCGAAACAGGCCATCGAAAACAAGCTCAGAGTGAAGCTCTCGAAAATGGATAGTGCTGATCCAGGACAACACTTAAGCCACTTGTGGCCAAGAAGTCCCTGCACCTGCTGGACAATTTCGATGGGAAGTCCTCAAACATCCTCCATACAGCCCCGATATCTCCCCATGTGACTCCCATATTTTCAGCCCCTTAAAAAAATCACTAACAGGTCATCGGTTCACCTGCGACAAGTGAAGGGAAGAACACCGTGGAAAAAGGTTCCATATGCAAGCCAGGAGTTTCAACACTGAAGCCATCATTCGCTTCTTATACACTGAGATCAGTGAATCATTATCAAAGGAAATTATCTGTAGGTGTTATGTTACACATTAACTGTATGTCAAATATTCTGTACTTAAGATATTCTGGAATTAAAAATATTCATTAGATTTAACCAAAGCAGACCTTATACACATGAGTTTTTATTTTATAAAATTCATCTATGTGGAATAGCGTTTCTTTCCTTTCTTTCTTGTTAACATAAGAAGGCTTCATGTAGTACGAAAGAAGTAATGTCTTGCCAGTTGCATCCCCAAATGGAATGAATATTCTTACACTGAAATAGCCAGGTCACTATAGTTCTATAACTTCTTAAAAATAACATTAAAATATTTTTACCAAGGTCATTTCAGAATTTTTACAGTGTTTGTTCTAGAAATTTGAATTAATGAACTCTGAGTTTTAATTACCGTAATTTTCGGGAGTAACGCCGCGGCGTTTCTGTTATTAAAAGTTAAAAATTCGGGGTGTGCGGCGTATCAGCCACCGCGGCGCTACTACCGGAGATTTTACAAAAAAAAAAAAAAGATAGATTCTACACATGATTAAAAATTCACTCCGATCACGATCGAGCGTGATCGTTCATCGACAGCGGGTGATTCACTCGATAATAAAGCACTCTTATTATCGACGAATTTATAGTATCGATGGTTTTTATCGACGTTTTCATTGAATGTCTTTGGAAACATCGATATATATATTCAAACATCGATGTTTTCCGCAAATCGCGCAGTGTAATCAGTCATCAACAGGAAATAAATTATTTCAAATAATCCACGCTTTTAGTGTGGCTTTTTGCCCAGAGAGGCCATTTGGCTAATGATCAACTGGTCTAATTTTCGCGTTCGTCAATAGAGGGCAACCAATCAGAATAATCGACGCCCGCTAGAAGTCAACCAATCAGAATAATCGACGCCCGCTATTATGATACCTGTTGCGATATATAAGGGGTCGCTTTTGGTTTCATGGCAATCAGTATTTGGTTTCAATTTCGACGAGCATAATCTCCCAGTATTTCTCTCTCCAACGACTTTTGACTTTCGACCGTTTATCTTTATTTCATTCCGATTCGGAAACATCGGATTTTGAAGGATTCGACTAATAAAATATATCTTATAAATATTGAATTTTGGTTTGTTTATTGAATTTCTTATAAAACGCGATTATACAAAACGGACCGTGTGTGATGGGAGGGGGGGTGCGGCGTATCGGCCGCCGCGGCGCTACTCCCGGAGATTTAACATTTTTGTTAAATTTTGGCGTGTGCGGCGTATCAGCCGCCGCGGCGTTACTCCCGAAAATAACGGTATTTTATTTTGTAAAAATAAAGGTTGCCTGTAATTTAAAAAAATCAATATCAAGAATAGATGAAGCTCTTTATTTTTTCCTATTATAAATTAACAACTACACTACAGTCCATCTAGCAAACTCTAATTGATGCTAATGTGTATCAACAGATACATAATCTAGCTTTATATGGAAATTTATTAGTATTCAATTTGGAATTCAGAAAGTGGAAGCAATTTTCTGCAAATCAACATGCTTTACCAAGAAAACTAAAAACGTAATAGAAACCTGCTTTCATCTGCTCTTGCTATTAATTAAACGAGTCATTAAAAAGTCTTACATCTTTTTGAAGGAAAATATTTCATATTCCTTTTCCTCTTTGGTCCCGAATCATTTTCTTCATCACTGGTTTCTTCATTCATCATTTCCTCCACTTTATTTTTCTGCATCCATTTTTTATATCTTGTCAATAGTTAATGAAAAATAATTCCTATAATTCTAAATTATTAATTTTATAAAAAAAAATTACTTTTAAGAGAATTTTTTACAATTAAAATTTATAAATCCAGCTTTATGGAATGGAATCCTCTTATAAAAACAATTGAAAATCTCCAATCTGAGCATTAAGGGATTCATGCACATTTTACAGGTTGAGTCTAAAATCAACATACAAACTTTTAGGAGAGATAGTACGAGTGATTCTAAGCAAAATAATAAGTTCATATGAACGTGCGTCTGAATTTGAACGATAACGGAGATATGAACAGAAATAAAAATGCCGCCACCAACATAGCTGCCAACATTGAAAAGTGAAAAATCGGAAGTGGGTTGAATGAAAATAGACTAACCGGAAGTTTAGGGGGAACAATTTTTTTTTTTTATTATTTTGATCACAAATGATAAAGTAATGACTAACAAAAATAACAAAATCTATTAGCATTCACTGACATATCAGTTGCATACTTGAGATAAAAATTGATATTTTGCAGAAATTTCCGCTAAGTTGACAGCCTCGTAAACATTTAATGGATTTTTAACCGTTTCAGCGGTTTTAACAAAAAAAATTTTGAGTTGGCAATACCAGAAATAGCGTCAAAGGGATAAAGTTGTAGCATGTTCGCAAGAGAAATGTTTTCTTCCCGTGATCATGGAAATCGTGGAACATAGTCACAGAATACGAGAATTTTCAACTAATTTATTTACTGAATTAAAAATCGGGAGATTGTTTTCTTAAATCGGGAGGCGGGAAATCAGTCTAAAAAGCGGGAGAGTTGGCAGGTATGCACCAAGATCAACAAGTTATTAACTCGGGTTCTATAACATCTAGGATGATGAAAGTTGGAAAAATAATAGGGTACATAAAACTGTATAGACCGTTAAAATTTGATTGAATTCCAATGAGTAGTTTCCGATTTACACACTCAACAAAGGCAAAGAAAAGGAAAACTATAGAAAAGAAAAGGTACATAAAAACTATCAAAGGAATTCATGGTTTACGTCATCAAAGATACCAGTTTTCTACATGGAATTCTTCTCTATAGTGCCCGGCACGAAAGAAAAAGGAAACTGGCACATGTATAAATGAATAAAACTCGTTCAACCAATCAGAAACGGACTGAAAACGAGGTATTACTTATACCTGGCATCAGTAGTAAATAATGTCCTGATTACTGTTCGTTTCTGATTGGTTGAACGAGTTTTATTCATTTACACATGCGCCCGTTTCCTTTTTCTTTCGTGTCGGGCACTATAATTAAGGCTGTTTTTTCCACAAGTATAAACTCTATATTCCATACATTTCCACATCTTCAATCAAGTTAACCGACTGATCATAATGGAACTTATTATTTCAATTTTAGTTATTTTAATATTAGTTTGTACATACTATAATGTTGTTTTAATACAGTTTTCCACGATGTTATTATTTGGAATTTATTTCCAGATTGTCAGATAGAAAGATACTAATTTGAATATTGTGTAATAATTATAATTTTAACTGTGATGGTTACAGCTGTAGAAAGTAATTTTTTGAATAAAGTTAGTTGAGATTCAAATAAACTTCGGTAATTTTAAAATTTCATAGGAACCTAAATGATTATCAATTTGATTTTGTGCACATTCGTAAAACAAATACAGAAACAAAAAGATACAGATCAGTTTTGTATGTTGCAGAGATCCAAGTGCCACTTTCAGTCTTAATTTTTCTTTTTTTTGACTCTTTTCCAGTTTCGTTAACAAATTTCTTCTTCTTGCGATCCCTGCAAAATAATTATTATATTAATTGTAACTGGTACACTGCTTCTTTTAATTAATTAATTTTCATTCAACTGGCAAGTTCATTATTTTTTACACACTGATCCCAAACATTTTTTTTGTTCTAATTTGTTACTGGTCCCCTATTTGCCTTCAGGACAAAACCTTCACTGAAATATTTATTTATTTATTTATTTATTTATTTATTTAAATAGGTTAGGTAAGATACAACAACGCCCACCAGAACCAGAATGGTCAAAGACCGACAAGTGAGGCTCTTGGGGCGAAAAAAATAACAAGAGAAAAAATAATAAATGTCAGTAAAAAATAAAGCTATCAACAATATACAATAGAATAAGACAATAAACAATCAAAAACAAAATAAAAATTGATACAAATCAAGAATGGCCGAGGGTATTATGAAATTAATTTAAGATTAAATAAGGCAAAAATACAAATAATCGATATCAAAAAGTAATATAATAAATATCAATAATTCCATCTAGGCAACAAATAATAAATATAAGATATCATTATAAAATGTTGGCATTGCCAATAGTAAGTGAAAAAATAACAATAGAGCAAAAGACGCAGAAAAAATACATAGCAGCATCAAGCGTATATAATAAATTAAAATGGCAGTGAACAAAACTGATCATAATTTAAACAAATAAATACTTTACTACAAAAGAACTTCTGCATATAAATGCAGAAACTAACTTAAAAGCTAACATAAACATTAAGTAAACATGTAATTTTTTAAAGTTTTGCGAAAAATACGATATGGAGACAATAGACAAATTTCAGGTGGCACCTGCGACCAATAGATAACACCGACAAAAGATACACATCTATTTCTATAATTTAAACGGGACAGTGGAAAATAAATATCATGAGCGTTTTTGGTCGGATAATTATGCCTATCATTATTACAGCCTATAATTAAAGGAGTAGTAACAGTAAGTAAAGAATTGACAATCTTATACACAAAGAAACAGAGCTGAAGAAAATATAGTCTTTAAACAAAAAATATATGAGATGTAACATGCTCTTTACACCCCTGAAGTTTCAGGATAATTCGTCAAGTATTTTTCTAGCTATTCGACAAAATGCCTAAAATCAAAGGTGTTTATATTTTGTCTAACCCCTGTATTTGTACTCAAATGTTTGACCAAAATCTCAACAAATATCATCAGTGTCACCAATTTTGAATGGGAAAAATAAATTTGGATGATTAAACCAATACTTTGTGTTTTATTGAACAATTTATTTGACTGGAGATATACAGTGCTCCCTGTAAGTAACATAACTCTACATAACGCCAAATTTATAACGGTAAGTTCCACATAATTAAGTTTTCTTCCAGAAAACTCCGTTATATGGACTTGCCGTTATATGGAGGGAGGACTGTACATGGATTTAATCATAAAAGAAAATTGTTCTAGCTCCTATCTATCCTGAGCTAATAGGCACCTCTTGTTAGAAAATTGATGTTAGCAAAATGCATTAAATAGAGACCAAGTTATTTGTTGTTAAATTTCGCGAGACAAAATAAAATTAAGTTGTATAGTTAAACGAAATGGGAGCTTAAATTCATAAAAAAAATAAATAACAGTGAAATTGCCTTATATTCTATAAAATTTCTGTGAAACGGATATTCAAATGCATCTTTAAAAAAATCATAATTACCTACCATTTTAATTGCTTAGAGTGCTGCTGCATTGTATTCACATCATCACCAGTAAAATCCAAGACAGCTTCTGTAGCTTGTTGATGAAAGGCATGTTTATCTACTTCCAGGCTAATAAGAATATGAAAATTTAAACAACATTCGAGTACTAACGTCATTCATGTTTTGAAAACAAATTTATTAAAAGTTTATTTAATCAAAACTGGCTTAAACTTCATCATAAAAGAAATACACACTCTTTGTCTACGGCAATGTTAAAATCAGGGGGATGAATTTATTTGAAATGGACGGACACTATAAAACGGTAACAGGCCTCGTGGCTTAATACTATGATGATGATGAAAATCAGGAGAAATAAATGAAGAAATAACATAGTATTTTTTCATAACATATTTTTAGTATAGTATCCCCCCGGCCCCCCGCCTAAAATATCTTTCCTCCTTGGGCTTCTGGTTTCATTGGCCCATTTTTAACTTTTATCCACGAGTTATTTTGACTTGTTCTTCTT
>JAHWFO010019261.1:867371-891305 GCA_023313115.1 Rhysida immarginata | reverse complement strand
AAAAAAAAACTTGATAACTTTTGGAACAATTGGTGAGATTGAATTAAAATTGGCAGTTGAATGCAGGGCATGTTGGGATTTTTTTGGACCATGCACACTCGTATTGTTGTTCATTTTTCGTTGAAAATTTTAGAAAATGATCTCATCCCTATTATCCAAAGTGACCCAGATTTCGAAAAGATGTGGTTCATGCAGGACGGAGCACGACCCCATCGGACCAATAGAGTGTTTGAAGTCCTGGAAGATCATTTTGGAGAGCACATTCGTTTTTGTGGGGCAATTTTAAGGACAAAGTTTATACACATCACCCCGAAAACCATCGCTGAGCTCAAACTAGCCATTCAGGAGGTCATCGAAAGCATTGATGTCGCGACACTTCAGCGAGTTTTGCAGAATTTTGCTCTTCGTCTGCACCACATCATAGCCATTGATAGCAAGCATATTGAACATGTTATAAACTAAATCCAAATATCTGTAGTTACTTTTAACATTTGAATAAAATTTTTGAACTCACTTGTTTTTGAAAATTTGATGTTTTATTTCATATAGCTCAATAATTGTCACCCTGTATATCTAAAAAAATTTATAATGTAGTTTTAATATTTGTAATCAATTTTGAATTTCTAAATAATTTTTGATTTTGATTCATTTTTTAACATTTCACAGCATGTATAATCTTTCAGTTGATATTAATATGTGTATAAATATAAATTAATGTAACAATATACAGGGTGCTTAAGGTATTTGAGGATACACCCTTCGTTTGGCTACTGCTGCACTATAGTAAATTGCATGTCCTTTCCGTTTCCGGAAAGCAAAATGGCGTACCATCAAGTAACACAAATCATGAAGAGATATGCAGTAATCGTGGCAATAAAGGCAGAGCACAGCGATTCAGAGATATCACGCTTTCTAAAGGTTGCAAGATCATTCGTCCACAAAGTGCGGAAGGAGTTGGAGACCGAAGATGGCAATGTTGCACCAGTAGCAGAGCGTAAAAAGCATGCCTCACGCTCTGACATCATCAGAACACCTGAATTTATTCAACAAGTGCAGCAGGCCATCGATAACAATCCCAGAACATCCATGAGGTTACTTGCCAAAGATCTCCATGTGTCGGAAGGAATGATCAGAAATGTTGTCCATGAAAACATCAGATATCATTCGTATGTTATGCGAAGAGGTCGGTTTATGTCAGACAAAACACGGGAAAACCACCTACTCAGATCGAAAAGGCTCTTAAACATGCTGAAATATCCATGTGAAGCTGATTTGCTGTGGATTTTCTCCGATGAAAAAAACTTTGACCATGATCAGAAGTTGAACAGAAGAAATGACAGCTGGTTATGTGCAGACCCTTTGGAAGTGCCACGAGTCATCCACATGAAATTTCCTGCAACTGTCATGGTTTTAGGGGTTGTCAGCAGTGAAGGACATGTGCTGCCTCTACTCTTCTTTCCCCAAGGCCTTAAAGTTAACTCTGCGGTCTACGTTGAGACCCGTGAAACAACTGTTAAACCTTTGATAGACACGATATGCAATGGAAGGCCTTAAGTGTTTCAGCAAGACTCTGCCCTAGCACACAAGTCTCGCATGACACAGGAATAGATGGCCGACAACTTCCATGATCACGTAACCCCTAACCTTTGGCCTCCTAACTCCCCTGACCTGAATCCGTTGGACTACTATGTATGGAACGTTGTGGAGAGAAAGGTCAATGAACACCCCATAACACCAAAGATGAATTGAAAGCTGCCATTGTTCCAATATGAACCATGACCATTTGATTCGCGCATGTCGACAGTTTCGATCACGCATTGAAGCAGTTACAGAAGCTGAAGGCGGATTCATTGAATATCCATATAATAAGAAGTTTTTTTGTGTATGCTCATGATATGTTCCGATAATAAAGTTATTATCTCGACTTAAATCTCTGTTTTCTTTCTTGACGTGAATCTGTCCTCAAATAACCTTACGCACCCTGTATACGATGTAAATAAATAGGTCTGAGAGACCGATGTTAGTAATGATGTTTGTAAAGTTCACGTTAGTACCAGAGGGTTTAAAGAAACAAATGACCACTTCTGTATTCTTACATTTTGAACCCTTCTAGAAGTCATTGTGTCTGAATTGGTGATTGCGTGCATATTAAAATTTCTTTCTAAAAGTGAGAAAGAAATTATTTATTTATAATTTTAATGTGAAGTTCTTATTAAGATACAATTTGCAGTTTATATCTTAAAGTATACATATAAATTGATCTTGAAAATTTCTTGGATATGAAGTTTCAATAATTATTTATTACGAAGCTTCGAAATATTTTGAAACATTGAAATATCATAAACCACTTTCAAAGTAAATGGTTCGCATAGTTCTTCCTGTCTATTCCATTAAGCAGCCCTTAAAATGTTCAATTTTTGAATATGATGTATAATATCCATGTTGCGTCTAATATTGCTTCAAAATAAGATGAAAGAATAGGTCCGGTTGTAGCAATATTGAAAGAATTTATAAAAATCCTATGCATTTCTGTAGTACACCATCCTCAGGGAAATGAACAAGCAATACAGAGAATAACATAACATCTGTCTCCTAATTGGCTGAACATCTTCCCTATGTTATTATCACAGGTCTATTCTCTGTATGGCTTGTTCAATTCCCTGAGAATAGTGTACTACAGAAACGCGTCAGAGTTTTAATAAATTCTTTCAATATTGCTACAACTGGACCCTATAGGCTCCGTGCAAATGTAATTATAAGTGTGCCAAGTGGCAGAATTGCGCAGTTTTTGTAGGATAAAATTTTCCTAAATTGCATTTAATTAAACGTGAACAAAATCTTAATAACCAACCGTGGAAGGTTACTAAAAATAATAATAATACTAAAAGTAGACATGCTGAAGAAGGTAGCGTGGCTACTGAAATGTGCATATCATGCATATAAATAAATTAATTTTGTGAAGTTGCAGTGTATTATTACTTTCTACTTTTGGATTAAATTATTATTTTAAATTAAAATTAAACTGAAAATGGGTCTTTGGAGGATTTTTCACGCCATACCTCCGAACTAATAATTAAATAGAAAAGAATAGTAAAAAAAAATTTCATGGCCTGGACTTGAACCATAAACTTAATAGCTCTACAGCACAGATTACATATACGCCTGTCGCCTGATAGTAAAATTGTGCACTTTTTGTAGGTAAAACTCAGCAGTGCCCTCTCGCTTGTGCACGGAGCCTATTCTTTCATCTTGTTTTATTTTTGTTGATGTTGAGTTCCATTGCAAATTTTTATACAATATAATCCACATAGCTCAAACCCGCTTAAGCTGAATCAATAATAAAATTGAAATCTCCTTCTTTACTTGAATTTATAATGAAATGTCGTTCAAATAGAAAACCTGATAAGTCGAAATTTTTCCTGGCCAGCTGACGATTCAACTTGAGCTGGTTATGTGTATAAATGTTTCGGAATTTATTGCATGTTTTGATGAAATAGGTAGCATATCAATAAATATCTTGGCTAATCTTATTTGAGTAAATTATGTAGCATTTTTGTTGAAGTTGTTTTAATTTTATTCTCAACCCATAATTTGTTTAATACACCTATATAGATCGTAGGTTATTAAAACTGTTCATAAAACGGTTATCCATGGAATTAAATGTCAACTCCTTGTTCTGGATATTACCATCTTCAGTCATGTTATTTTTATAAACAATATTATAAAACTGAATTTCAGCATTATCCAAATTCTGTTCCTTTAGTGCAGAAATATCTTAAGTAATGATGATGTAGTTGAGACATACCATAATTTTCCGTATCCGTTTATAATGCGCATCTAGTCTTTTGGGGGTTTTGGGGAAAAAATGCCACATATGATGCGCACCCAAGTTATTATAGACAAATAAGTGCCCCTTGGATTAGAGCTTTGCATACCATTCAAGTATTGCACTTGGTATGATGACTCATGATAACATTTATTCAATTTTGAATTAATAATTTTTTTAAGAATAAAGAAATTTTCATGTAAAGATAGAAATTTGCACTTCAAAATCGGAATATTATGCACACCTTTTTATAATGCACAGTGATGGTTTTTTAAACTCTTGTATAATATGCGCGTTATATATCGAAAATTATGGTATATTTGAAATGCAACCTCTTTCACTGAAATATGCTATGTGATGTTTCTGTACGTAGAATTAGCATGAAAAACTTTCTATCCACTTTTTAACTGAAGTGGGTTATAAGCATTCTTGAGGAAGAAACCATATACTAAATAAGTTTGTTTGTTTTTCTGTTTTTAAAATAGTATAGGACAGAATGGATCGTTCTGATCGTGGTCGTAGAGGTCTTGGAATACCTCCAAGATGGCTCCATTGTCCAAGAAAATCTATAAGTCTAATTGCAAGTATGCCTAATTTCATATGATAATATAATAGACCAGTAATATAGTAGAGCCTCGATAAATCGAATCTCAAGGGACGAGGAAAATGCTTCGATTTACTAAGGTCTTCGATTTATCGAGTTCAGGTGAACAGATGTAATACTAATCGACATTCTAATAGTGGAGTATACATTTATAATTGTCTATTAGCGCGGATGATTATTCAATTTAGTGCAAATTATTTGGTAAGACAATCGTTTAGTCGAATTCTATTGTATAGTCAATCAAAACCGCTTTTGAAAACTTTTAATAAGGAAGAGATAAAATGACATCAATTGAAATTATAGAGGCTCGGAATGACAAAATTCGATTTGTGGGTAAATTAATTTGAGTTGACTTCCTTTTATAGAAAGGAGTTCTGTTACTTCAGATTTTAGAGGTTTTATCCTATGAGCGTAAGAGAATAGACTAAAACTTCGAATTAGGGAGGGATTCGATTTATTGAGGTTCTGCTGTACTGGAACACCTTGAACTTATTATACATGATCAACAAAATCTTCTAAGTGTATCATCAACTGCTCACTTCAGTTTTTTTAAATACAAGGGCTATCCAGGAAATAAGTTTAGTTTTTAAATACATGTATTGCCACTGTAGCACTGCACTTGTGATTGTGCATAGGTATGCTGGGTGAGATGATTTGTTGCCATCATACTAGTGCCATTTTCAGAGCTTCGTGCTGTTCTTCATGGCAAGTGTTTACAATGTCTCGGAAAATTAAGACACCTATCATGCGTGAAATTCATTCTGATTCGTTTTCTGACTGCAAAGAACATTAAACAGACTGGAATCCTTCATCAAATATGTGAGGCATATGGCAAAGGCGATGGGTGCGGCTTTTTAATGAAGGACGTGAAAATATGCATGATGAAGAGCAGAATGTTCTCTTGGTGAATGATGATTTGGTGTGTGCAAATGACCAGAATATGAGAGAGAACAGATGATTCACTATGATGTCGCTCTCTCAGCAGTTTCCCCAGATTTCACGTTATGTGGTTTGCAGCATTTTGCTATTACAAGAGAATACGACATTGGGGGAAAAGTAAATAATGTGGTCATCTACTACCAGCAAGTACTTTCCTGAATAGAATTAGACATAAACTGTAGATGTTGATTTATGGCAGAAATAATGAACCTCTTGTTCACATATAAGAAGTAAAATTTATTTTATGTGGACAAGAGGTTCCATTATTTTTACTATCTTTCTTAATGTTTTCTTGTTTTTTTAATTTCTTGTCGGAACTTACTTTCTAGATGGCCCTCGTAAACATGACTAAGGAGATGATGCAGCTATTATAAGAGGGTCGATCGAAAAGTAATGCCTCCATGGCTGTAACTTTTTTATTTGGTAATTGATTTTTAAAATTCTCTTTATACCTAATACTTACATTGTCTTTTATGTAATGCACTATTCACTTTGCCTCATCTCTTTCCACCCCACTGGCGCCAATTCGTGAGTAGTCAGGTGAATCTGTCAGACAAGAATTCCGACTTTTTTTTGCGCTTTTTCACCGACTTTGCACCTTGCGATTTTCACCACTCCCCAAATATGAAAGTGCACCTTAAGGGACATGAGCTTCGTTCTGACGACGAGGTAAAATTCAATCCTGGTGTCGACAACAAGCCTCGACACGATGAAATTTTTTTCAACTGATTCATCCGACTAGTCATGTTTTGGCACAAGTGCATGGAAAGAGATGAGGATTGTGTCGAAAAGTGAATTGTGCATTATATAGAGAAAAAATATATTTATCAGGTACAAAAAGAATTTTGAAAATCAGTTACCAAATAAAAAAAGTTACATCCATGGAGGCATTACTTTTCGATCAACCCTCATATATTCCTGATATTGAATATTTAAACAGTTAATGAGTTTGTTTGTTTTCTTTTGAACTTTCATGTAACTGTAGAAGTTACAGTTGTCATATGGTTCAAATATCTTTTCCCATATACAGCCGAGCCTCGATATCTCGAACTTCACGGGAATAGATAAAAATTCAAGATAAAGAGGTCTCGAGATATGGAGGGTTACTTTTAAATCAAGATTTGTAGGTTATTAATGGTACTGTGAGAATACGGAGAACAATAGGAAATAAAATAGCACATGTACCGAGATCATGCCACGTACAACTGGAGCCACTAGCATCAGAAAAACGCAAAGTGTGCATGCTCAATCATCTCGTATGCAACCGTGCATCTCAATTTTTCGTGATTTTTTCGTAATGCCCAAGAATTGTCTAACCTTAATGGTAGTGAGTCCAATTTTTTTCGTTTTCGTACGAAAAATTTCTCTTTACGAAAAATATCTTTATAATGTTTTTAGATGCCTTGTTTTTCGCTAGCACACAAAGCCAAAATCGGCATAGCAAGGTTTTCCGAGAAAGTATTTAGAGATAACGAGGGAAAATTACATTAAATTAATACTGAAAAGCCTCCGTAGTTGCCATACAGTATGGGTCCCAACTGAGTTTCATGCAAAGATTTCCGAGTTTATTTATGCTACACTGACCAACCAATGAAATGTGAACTTGGCTTAATTAGCCCATTGGCTTAAGTGATGACGTATCGTTTCATTTTGATGCATTGCCATTTGCCACTTTCGCATGGGCTGTATTGACCAATCAAACGAAGACATGCGAACGATGTATGTTGTAATGAAGGGATAATTTAACCAAATTAGTTTGTTAATCTAAAATGTACATTATTTCGAAGTACGTTAAACTGAAACTTTTTAGCATTAAAACACCTAGAATTTCGGCCGGGAATATTAAATTTGTCCGTTATTTTGAAATTACGTTAAAGTGAGGTACGTTGTAACGGGATTTTACTGTATAGCAAACTACAAGGGTAGGTCAATAATAAAATAATAAATTGCAAAACTGGATAGAGAAAATAGCGTTCTGAGTGATGGCCTGAAATTTATTTCATTTTTCAATGGAATTTCCTTGTACATGTTATCCTATCCCTTCACAAGTCCTTAAAAGCCAGCAGCAATGAAGTTTGTGACCCCCTGGGCTATGGATGCAGATTGGGAATTTCTGGAGGTTAAATCAGGACTATAACATGGATAAGCTAAGCATTCCATTAGCAACTGCTCTGGCATTTGTATGAAGGAGAATCATCCCACAACTTTCCATGAAGTATGGTTCTCACCATTCATGGAACACATATCTGCACGTTGTTCTTCTCTCATATATTCGTGCAACACAGCTCCCATCTTCCACTAGCTGAGGTTCATTAATCTTGGACTGCAGAGTTACCATGTGGCCTCTACTTGCTATTGTACTTGTGCTGCTATCTACAGCCAAAATATAAGTGTAGAATTTAAAATGGTATTTTGATGTTTGAAACTTATTTATTGACTTTCTTTACTAACTTAAAATGGCTTTTTATAATGCTTTGCATAATATTCCAAAGTTTTAATCTGTCTGTTAAAAATTATTTTAATTATTAACATTTTGAATATGCTTTAAATGATTTGTCAGATAAATTTTTGGCTTTCAAGACGCCTCTTGGTGAAGAGTATGATGATGAAGTTCCTGAAGAATGTCGTTTTCCACCATCTATGTTACTGGCATCCATGAATAGTTACAAAGTCAGTTAATAATTACAATTGTATTCTTCATTATTTATAAGTAAGTTTTTAGTATATGGGGTTTGTCCAGAAACTTCCAAAACTTTTCGATAACACAAACGAAATTCCTCCTTTCCAAACTCTGTGGTGGAACAATAACTCCAGGTCTTATTTATTACTATCTTATGAGTTTTCATCAGCTTTCTGACGGTTTGGAAAGGAGGAATTCTTGATTTGCAAACCAGGTGGCTGTCCTATCATTGGGCCTCCACATTGACTGCATTGGTGGAGACAGCCCAGTTGGTAGAAACAGTGAGCTGGATACTCATGGTCCTTGGTTTGAATCCAGGCCTCGGAATTTTTCTTCTGTTTTTTTTTTTTTTTTTTTTTTTTTTTTTTCCATTAATACAGTAGTACCTTTTTAATACGATTCTGTAGGTACCGTACGGAAATAACATATTAAGTGGGAAAACTTTGATCATGTAGTATATTTCGAGAATGGTCGATGAGGGTTTATCCTATGCCACACCTCAGATGTATAAATTATTTATGAAAATAGGAAAGAAAATTCCACCGCCTGCATTTGAACCAGGTTATGGAATTTTCTTTCCTGTTTTCATCAATAATTTAATATCCGAGCCGTGGCGTAGGATAAAGCCTCATCGACCATTCTTGAGATATTTGCATAAATGTTTAGTAGCAAGTTAATTTAAGAAGTAAGCTATTTTGTATTAGCAAGCTATAAGTCTTTTGTTTACTGTCTTTTTGCTTCTATCTAATAATCTTAAATTTGAATTGGCAGTCTTTGGGGGGTGGGATTTATTTGTTTACATGTTCGTAATTTCACTTCAATTTTTATTTGTACAGGTAAAAATGGGTTTATGGATTGATTTGACAAATACAACAAGATTTTATAATAAAAATGAGGTAGAAAAGTTAGGAGTTACACATCTTAAACTTCAGTGCAGAGGGTAATTTATTTTCATGTGATTTATCAATTTGCAGTGATTTCTTAATTTACATCATGGTTGTTTCTGAAAGTTTTATATAATTTAAACCCGCATATAATACACTGAGTGAGCATATTATTATGACCACCCTGTCAGTATCTCGTTGGGCCACCTTTTGCTTTTAATACTGCGGTGATTCTTCGTGGCATTGATTCCACGAGATGTTGGAAGGTGGTGGGAGGAATCTGACACCATGCCTGATGGATAGCACTGTCTAGTTGTGCTAGATTGGACGGTGGTGGATCCAGCTGTCTGATGGTTCATTTGACTTCATCCCACAAATGCTCAATTGGAGTGAGACCTGGGGATTGTGGGGGCCACCAAAGTAAGGTAAAGTCCTCCTCATGTTCCTGGAACCACTCCTGCACAATACGAGCTCTGTGGCATGGCGCATTGGCTTGCTGGAAGTAGCCCTCTCCATTGGGGTACGCCATCAACATGACAGGGTGGACTTGATTGGTGACGATACGAAGGTATGCTGTGCCATCCAGATGTTGTTCAACATGTATTAACGGACCCAACGCATGCCAGGAAAACATTCCCCAGACCATAACACTGCCCACAACTGGCCTGAAGGGTTGTACTCGTGCATGCGGGGTCCATGCTTTCGTGCTACTTCCTCCAGATTCTCACGCGGCCGTCTGCATGATGTAACTGGAAATGTGACTCGTCAGACCACACGATTTTTTTCCACTGCTCGATAGTTCAGTCCTTGTGCTCCTGAGTGAATTGGAGTAGTTTCCTCTTGTTGGCTGCAGACAGCAAAGGTGTGAGGACAGGTCTTCGGCTTCCATATCCCATGTGATGCAGTGTGCGGCGGACAGTGCATTCAGAGACCTTTTGGAGGACTCCTGATTAAGGTCAGCAGTGATTTGATGCACAGTTGCCCTTCTGTTATCCTTTACCAGTCGTGACAGTCTCCGTTCTGTCCGATCATCAACCATCAGCGGGCGGCCACAACGCGAACTTTCAGACCCCGTTTTCCAGCTAACCATCCGGTCTTTAAATACTTTAACGACGGCTGCTCTCGAGCACCCCACGAATGCTGCTGTTTTGCTGATACTCGCTCCATAGCTCCGAGCACCTACAATCATCCAGCGTTCGAAGGCTGTTAAATCGCGTCGTTTACCCATAGTTGAAGAATGGAACACGTCTACTGTTGTCGACAACACACAGCTTCCCTTGTTATATTAGTCCAGCCCGCTAGCAACATTGTGGGGACGTCCGTGCGTGCATTTGCATAAACATGTCAGGTGGTCATAATAATATGCTCACTCAGTGTATAAATAATCACCAAAAATACGATGATTGGCTAAGCAACATATTACAGTATATGCATAGGGGGCACATTTAATGCATGCTGTGTCCTCACTACCTAGTCTCCCCATGGAGGAATGTTTACATGAATATGGTTGCCATATGTTTTCTAAAATCATGTAAATTAAGAATTCACTGTGCTATGTAAATTAAGAATTCTCCATAATACCCATTCCTACAGGGTTATTCATAAGTCCGTGGAACATTTCAAACATTCATTACACATAATCTATGCATTGAATAATAAATTTTACAGTGTTCACCTTTGGTGATAAGGCTGACATCTAGGTGATAATACATTTCATCCATGTCAGCATATCACTGTTCACCATATCCACTAGCAGCAGTGATATGGTTGCAAACATCCAGTATTACCGGGGAATTAAGGCACAAAGGCAGTGTCCTTGTAAACCCCAACAAGAAGTCGTCACACGGGGTTAAATCTGGAAACTGGGATGGCCATCGCATTAATGCAGCAGCATCTTTTCCTTTGAGTCCTATCCTGAATGCCATATTTGGTACTACTCCCTCCTAAAAGCAGACTACAGCAACTATGCATTTTATTTATTTTTTTATTTTTTTTAATCTTGGAGAGTTTTCTTCACTATTGCTGTAAGATTTACTACAATCCGTTGCTTAGTTTACTTATGAATTTTTGAAATGTTTCATGGACTTATGAACAACCCTCTATACAATACTGAAATGAAAAGACAAACAAGGAGTACAGTACGCTCCTGCCCCATTACGTCGCGATATCGGAACAGTTGTGTTCTTAGGGTCTGTGAGGCTATCTGTCGCTTTACAATAAAACTCACTATATTGCAGACTTGACTTTTTGCGGGAGGTGAAAACTTGGCTCCCAAAATTCGCGACACAATGGGGCAGTAGTGTATTTTAATATTGTGATAAGTCAGAGGAAGCCAGATAATAAGCGATTTATGAAAAGCTTTGAATAATTTATCAATTTGTTTACGAAAAAAATAAATCAAAAACATATTAGGCCAATCACTATGGTGTCAGTGCATGAAATGTTACTAACGCAACTCTTCCTGACATATGAGTCATATGGCTGCTCGTTACATTTGTATCGTGGAAATCTAATGTTAATATCGCACATGAAAAAAGGTTGTTGCGCAGAGAGGTATGTTTATGCTTAGAATTGTGGGTAAAGGAAAAGGCGTTGCCTTGCTTTCGAGTTTCGATCTACTCCAGCAAAGAACTCAGAAATCACAATGTTGGCTTTGTGCTTGGTGAAACAAAATCTTTATTTCGTTCCCGCTCATGGTTAATTATTTATTATACAGGGTGATTCAGAAAGGTAGGTCAAGAATGAAATACCATGTACCGTTTATAGCGGGGAACAACAATTTTCCTATAAACATGGGTCCGGAATTGCATTCTTACAGAGATAATGCAACTTGTACGAGGCAGGAATGGATGTGCGTTACCCGGACGGCAATGGTAGGGTCTAGTAGGGTCCATGTAAATTAGGATCTAAACATGTAAATTGTTCATGTTCTCTCCTTTAAAAGAGAGGAAACGAAACATGTAACTCCATTGTCGTACAATGGATTGCTTGACTAATGCGGAGCTGGTGGACATGCATCTCATCTATGGCGAGGCACAGAGTAATGCTAATTGAAGCGGAAAGGATTTACCAACAGCGTTTTCCAGACCGTGATTTACCAACAGGAGTTCGCGAGAATCTCGTCCGCAGACTAAACACCTGCAACAAGGCTCAGGGTCGGCATTTTGAACACCTACTGTAATGTCATTCCTACCTCGTACAAGTTGCATTATCTCTGTGAGGATGCATTTCCAGACCCATGTTTATAGGAAACATTTTGTTCCCCGCTACAAGCTGTACATGATATTTCATTCTTGACATACCTTTCTGAAACACCCTGTATAAAATTTCTTAATTTGTTTTAACACTTCGAGAAGTGACTGCTAATGGGAGCACCAGGGGAACAGAAGACTAGTGACGTCACTAACGGGTTAACTCTGATTAGTTCCGTTATTTCCTTATCGATCTTAAGTTTGAGAGACTTACAACTCTCGTTAAGCATCTATCAATATCGGACAGCCTAATGTAACAGAAAATAGCATTATCAGCTGTTCAAGCGAATGATATCGAAATACGATATTTTAGAAAATATCACCCATCACTACTAGATACCTTCAAGAGGTATTTTCTGAGATACAGTAGACTCCGCTTATAAGAGCCCAGTCGGGGAAATTGAAAAAAGGCTCTTATAAGCGGAATCGCAAAAGACAAGACAGTTATTTTGGGGAAAAGCGGCTCTTATAAGCACTTAGCTCTTTTATGCGGAGCTCAAAGAATATATATCTCAACTGGTGAAATTCAGTGACTTTGTCTAAAATGAAAGAGCCATGAGCCCATAATATTAGTCGCTGGATGCAAGTCTCACCTATTTAAGGTCAACCAGATCCTTACAATTTTAGAAAAGTTTTTTTATTAAATTTATTAAAACCTTTATAAAATTTATAGAAATTTTTAAAATAGATAAGATAAACTATGCTTAGATAAAGATATATATAAAAGTTGACATAATTGAAAGTTTATCTAGATAAGATAAAAGAGAAAAACTTTTCATCTAAGATAATTATCTAGATAGGTCCCAACACTGCATATGACAATAAATTTTAGTACTATCATTATCCGTTAAGTTGAGAGAACCATAATCAAACTCAGTCAGTCAATCACCAGTTTTTTAGAAAATCTAAATTAAAAAGCTTAAAACCAAAAACTTTGGCCACTCCTGTAATAAGTTACATTAAAATTTCTAGTAAAAACAAAACTTAACAGTCCTTGTCAATTTTTTTTGCAGTCACGGGGAATGTCCTAATGTGGAACAGACACAAGGATTTGTACGAATCTGCAGCAATTTCATTTCAAAAAATCCTTTGGATATTATCGGTAAGTTGGTACTGTATCAGTCGAGAAAAAAAGATTCAGAAAAGTCCAAAGAGCTTCTGCAATCAAAATCACGATATTTTTACACATGGTCTTTGATTGCAAAGCTTTTTTAAGAATTAATGCAAAAGATGAACAATTATAGGCCAGACTATATAATACATGGTGTTTCTAAATTATATCCCGTATTATATACACTGGTGGACAAAAGTTTGGGAAGTCGTTGTTTTCCATGAAATTTCCACAGTAGAAACTTAATTTTTTATATGAGTGTGGATGCAGTACAAATTATTTGATTATAAGCTGGTAACAGTTTGCAAAGATTAGCTTTTGTGATACTTGTTAAAAAAAAAAAAAAAAACATGTGATGGAAAGTCCCAGTAGAATGTTAATGGAGATGAACCACAAAAGACACCTTATTATAGAACGAGAAACTAAACTTCTCCTAATGAATTTTAAAGCTTGTTCTTTTCTTTAATCTTAAAGGTAAACTCCACGGAAAAAATCGACTTTATTTTTTTTTTGTATTGTAACATTAATCCAGGTTAATAGAGTATATATCATTCAAAATTTTTCGATTTTTCCTAATATTTTACTAAGAAAAATGCCTCGGAAAATTGAAAATTTGAGTGGGATCTTCCATCCCTTCTCCAGAGAATACGGCAGAACAAGGCGTCATTTCCTGTCGCGAGAACCTCAGGGAATTTCGTCGCCGAGATTTTAGTATCTTTCTAGTTTCTCCTAGAACGATTCCACATATCGTAAGATTTTGCTAACCTGTTTTATGCGGGAATGCCTTCAATTTGTTCTCTGTTTGGATGTGTAAATAGTAAGTCAGATAGAAATTTCACATTTCATAGATTTCCACAATCAGAATCGATTAAAAAACAGTGGATTCATTTTTGACAGCAAGGGAACTGGTATCAAACTCCAAACAGCATCGTGTGTTCAGCTCATCCATCATTTTAAATTCAGTATCAATTCAAACAAGAAATTCGCTGAAACTAGATCACGTATAAGGTGGAACTAGATGTTCTTCCAACTCTTAAACGGACCTGGCATTCTTCAAGAACAACGACCGCAACAGCATGTATTACACGCCAAAGGATTGAGGTAGGCCTATCTGCTGTGTAGGGCAAGCAGAAGATCCCGTTTCACGGTTTAATGCATAAGGCTGTATATCGCCGAAGTTTCAGTAGTATTTAATTCTGCTAATGGCCCTTTACATCGCTGCCACTGTTATCAAAATCACTGTCGTCACTGTCGGTCTTGTTTTCATATTCGTAGTCCATTGCGATGCCCTGACCAGGGAAGTGGGCAGCGGGAGAACTGATAGTGGCACCTGACAATTAACTGATAGCGGCGCCTGCGATAGTGTCCAATGTCACGATTTCGAAACTCCTTCGCACCTCTCGGCAGCTTGTGACGTAACAGTTGCTGAAACATGGCGCCAGTGTCGATCATAGGGGGAGGGGGAAAATCTTTTTTTTTATATATATTTTATCAATTTTGAGTTCGAATTGAAAATTTTTATACATGCTACATTGTTATGGAGACCTTCATCTTTCATTTTAAACAAAATTGTTTTCAGTGTGGAGTTTACCTATAAGAATATTTAATATCGGTACTTTCTCGTTTACGCTCATTTAAATTAAAAATTTAATCATATTTCTTTTTCAGGAATCCACTGCACACATGGTTTCAACCGAACAGGTTTTATGGTAGTAGCCTATTTAGTTGAAAATCTCTCGTGGAGGTAATTAAAATGTGAAATTGAAAGTGGGGAGATAATGAACAAATTCAGTAGTTTAAAAATTTATTTTTACACAATTAATAGTAGAGCACGTATAATTTAGTTTTATTTTAATATAATTGTAAATTTAATTTTTATACACTGCTCCCCCCCCCCCCCTCTATTTCACGATTTCTTATGTCGCGAAATTGAATAAGTCGCGGTCAATAGCTGGACTCTATTTTTTTATTTTTGTCATTTTTCAGTGGAAGGGAGAAAACTGCTCTTAAATTCTAACTACTCCTATATCCGCAGCTCTTATAAGCAGAAACTACTGTACGTACATAAGGAAGGCAAGTCATCCAACAACGTTAGTCTTTGGCTCTGGGAAGGATGAGCTATGCAAAAATGTGCTCATTGTCTCTTTGGATGAGCAGTAGTGAAGATGACGATGAGTGCCCCTCCAATCACCCAAACAGTGTTAGAATGGATAAAGCATCTAATTACCTTATAAACTGTGGATATCAATAATATCTCAGTAAATAAATCAAATCCGCTTATTCGCAAATATTTTACTTTAGCATTAATATGCATACAGGATGTCCCAAATTGATGTATACACTCTTTGAAACGTTATAACTCAGCAATAAAATGCGATAGAGGTATTAGATTTGCTGTATTTTATTCCTTAAACTTCCTTAAGCCCTTATATGTTCAAAATATCCACCTTCTGCCATATCTGGGTCGTCCCCATTTAGTGCATGGACAAGTCGCGGAATGTAAGGCTTCTATTTTAGACTTGGCAAAATTCGATGAACACTGGATTTGGCGATACCACTTTCACGAGAGCATCGCCTCACTGACTTCTTTGGGGATCGTGCAAAAACCTCCATGACGGCATCAACACTCTCGTTATCAGTGGAACATCTCTTTCTTCCGCACAGACCTTTCAACACATCTTTCACCGTTCCTTCGGCTTCAAACTTGTCGTGGAGTTTTGTTATTGTTACCCTTGTTGGCAGTGGTCTACCAAATTCAACCCTCCAGCGTCGTTGAACCTCAACAACATTCTCCATTTTCCAATAACACTTCAGTATCCACTTACGTTCTTCGAATGAAAGTCTCCTTCCATTTTGGTGTATAAACAAATGAACGTGTAGCTATGCTTTTTCAGCACCATCTGGATCATACACAACAAACTTTATATTTCTATTTCATTTCGTTGCTGAGCTATAACTTTCCAAGGAGTGTAAACATCAATTTGGGACACTGTATTATGAAAACAACACAATTTAGCGGACAACATGATATGTCTTGTTTAACCTAAGGGGAGATCATTATAGTCTAACGTATCTTCTAAAGAGTAAGCGTTTCTTCTATAGGGGTGCTAGGGAATAATGAAGAGATATCAAAGGAGGCTAGAATGTTTCCGTCAGGAATGTGCAGGTTGTTAATTCACTGACCAAGGAATCGCTGTTTTTTATAGCGAAATTTTCTCCAGGGAGTTTAAGCAGAAGACCTCCAAGCAGCTTATGAATCAGGATCCCATCGATCTTTCCAATTGGTTAGACATTTTAGAACATTTGAAATAACTTTTTTTCTCATTGGCTCTTCAATGAGATTTTTGTTACTTTTACTGCTTATATAAAAATATTTTGTAAATGAATTTACTGGTAGTCATGTTGAAGGATGGCCACATAATGGCTGAAATACAGTAAAACCAGTGCTAACGACCACCTGAGCTTAACGACCACTTTTGCTTGGTCCTGTGGGTGGTCGTTGTAGACAAGTTTTACTGTATGCATATTCATGCTAAAGTAAAATATTTGTGGAAAAGCAGATTTGATTTGGTTACTGAGATTTAATAGCAATTTTAGAACTTGCCCAAAAGAAAAAGAAAAACTTGCGATATCTTGATTCGCTGTGTCGAGGGCGGTGAAATCTTAGCTCCCAAGTTCCTCGACATAGAGAGGCAGCAGCAGTGTATTACTGAATTTTATAAACCAAAAATTATTGCGACTTAAGAAACTAATACAGGTTGCTCTATCAGTTGTTGTATGTTTCTGTTTTCAGTGTTGAAGCTGCCATATCGGCTTTTGCTCAAGCTCGGCCTCCTGGGATTTATAAAGAAGATTACATCCGAGAACTATTTCAACGTTATGGCGATGTTGCTGATGCTCCCCCTGCTCCTCCTTTGCCTGACTGGTGTAATGGTTAGTTGTTACCTTATTTAGAGGGTAAATCTGTGGCCTTTAAGAATGAGCAGTACTATTTCTGAATCGGGATAATGAGATTAAAAAAAAAATCGGGACTGTTCTGCCTAGATTTTATCGTATTCAAAATGTTCATAATTGAGCAAAAACTGTCAAAATAAGGTCCCCCTGACTTACAAAACGAATCGGGTTTTGTTCAAATCAACAATTAAAATTAACACCATCTTAATTGTTAAAAGGAATGGAGAAGCTTAATTGTTTACGGTATTCTGGAACAATACATCTCACAAGGAGACTCCACATACTCTGAATCACCGATTTTGATAAAAAATATTCTACGAGTAACTTTCACCAAATTAAAGACCCATGCAAAGCCATTTGACGCACTTCTCAAAAATTTCCGAGAAAAAAATTCATAAAGTTTGTCATAATTGTAAAATTTAAAAAAATTATCAAAGACGGGATTTGAACCCGTGCCTGCAAAATAGAAATCAAGCATTTTACTACTGGGTCACCTGAACAAGATAAAAATCTATGCTACAATTCGAGCATTTATAAAGTGTAGGTAATTACCGGGTGTTTCATAGGCTATGACCAACTTGTTAGTTGAATAACTCGTCAACAGGTGGAGCTAGTGCCGTGAAAGTTTGTACACATAGGCAGGGAGTCAAAGGAAATGGATTAGGCTTATTTTCGACGAATACAGTACTGCAGTTGTTTACACCGGTGTTTTAGTCAAGATTTTTTATCATTGTGACCAGAGCCTGCCGAAACACTCAGGAAGTGGTCTAGTGCCTTTAATTTCCTTTAGTCTCAAGTGTTGATCCTAAAAGTTTGAAATAAAGATCTTTTCCGTTCAAATTTTTCGCTTTTTTCTTTGGTCTATACCCTGTGAAACAACTGCAGTACTGTATTCGTCGTAAATAAGCCTAATCCATTTCCTTTGACTTCCTGCATATGTGTACAAACTTTCACGGCACTAGCTCCACCTGTTGACAAGTTATTCAACTAACAAGTTGGTCATAGCCTATGAAACGCCCGGTATAACAAACTTTATGAATTTTTTTCTCGTAAAATTTTGAGAAGTGCGTCGAATGGCTTTGCATTGGTCTTTAATTTGGTGAAAGCTACTCGTAGAATATTTTTTATCAAAATCGGTGAATTAGAGTATGTGGAGTCTCCTTGTCAGATGCATGTCGGGCAACTCCAAATGAAATGCTTGCACGGGAGTCTGCGAATTTTGTCCTCAGACTGTGCCACGTTGTTGCTGCAAATGGTGGTTCTTTTGAAAACATTATTTCATAGTTTTGCCCCTGTCAGCAGCGCCATCTGTTGACAAACTTTGTAACTAGTTTTAAAGCTTGGTGCAAATAAATTCCCTGGTTTCTTAAGCAGAATGCAGCAAACCGGACATTTCTATTGCCTTCTGTTTACTGATTTTTCAAATCGTCATTCATTTTTGGGACACACGGTATAGAGTAAGTTTTGTAATCATCAAACAATTTGAACTTGAGATTTTGATGAATATCGATGTTCTAGATCTCCCTCATTTTGTTTGGCATGGCAGAGCTAAAAAACGGGATGTGTAGGAGAAAGTAAAAAAAAATAGAAAGGCACTATCTAATTTATTTTTAGATTTTTGACCATATTTCCATTACACTAATGGTTTGTAATTCAGTTTTCTGTATTTTACAGAATTTGATGATAGCGTTGACGATGATGGTTTGCCCACATCCAATGGCTCCATCACTGAAGAATCTAATGATATTGGTCGCCGTCGAGGCAAAGAGTTTAATAAAAAGGTGAATTTTCATTTTCATTAGCAAAGTTTACTTTTTTTAAATGGTTCTGCTGTATTATTTATTTAAATCAATTATTTTAAAGCAATTATGTTTTGTATTTGTGTTTAAGAATCCCACGTTTATGGAAGGAGTGAGAGGAGTGACACCTATAACAACACAACCAAAACTCTTGCAAATTCAAAGAAAATGCCAAGATATGTGCAATTGGAGGAAGTAAGAAGGCTGTCTTTATTTCGATTTTCATTGAATCTTTACTAGGCTTACTCTGTGCATTCTGCTCGACAAAAAATTAACAAAAAATAGGAATTCAAATTAACCCGTTTTCAGTATGTTTGCTAATTATGGATGTTCGATGATAGGAATGTTTATCAAAGAAATTGTAAAAATTTCAAATTTCAGTTCTCATTGAGCCTTCAGATAAAATTGAGGTTCCGTTTATCATTTGCCATTTCAACATTTCCCTGTTGTCAATATGCACATGTGTGGTTTAATCTTCTGTGGGTTGGCAATACAGTCATCCCTCTGCAAGTTGGCATTTTGGCAATTTTTTTTCCTTAAAGCTAAAATGGCAGATAATGATTTCCGGTCAGGGATATTTGCCTACAAAAACTAAATCCGTAATGATTAAGATGATTACAATACTCAAAATCAACCAATTTTATACTGGGTGAATAAAAATCCCATATCTCAAAAAATACTTGGCTTGTCCAAAAAATAACAAATACGTGTCAAATATTTTTTGAATGCTATTTAATACAGTGGAAGCCGGATAATAGGACCACATTGGGACCAGACTGTTTTGGTCCTAATAACCGATTAGTCCTATTATCTGAGTTAACAATTTTAGCTGCCCTTATAAGATATAGTGTTCAGTATACATGCATGCATGTGTATATCCTTAATAAGACTATATCCTGCTCTGAACTGGTCACTTTTATTCAAAACTTTACATATTCATTGTGCCCTCAATGTAGGTTCCTGTTGCTGCAATCTCGACAATCGTGGTTTTTGATATTTCAAGCATTTCAGCAAAATACTGTTGGCTAGCGTTCGGTTGAAACGTTGCAATTTTATCTGGTAACCAATTTTTTCCTTCTAATGTGATATCCTTAAGTTTATCCATTCTTAGCGAAGCGATACGTTTACATGTAAAACACGTGTTGTCACTGAGTACACTGACTTGAACCGGGCCGTCGTCGTTTATTAATTCCGACAGAGTGAGTTCTAGAATATTCGAGAACGTGCACACGTCTTGAGAATATTCAAGAATTCTGCGCATCTTTTATACAGCAGCAGGTGGCAACGCTAATGAGTGAATTTCACAGAAGCGGTCCTAAAAACCGGCTTTTTGGTACTAATATCCGAAGAATTTATAAAGCGGTCGGGTTGGAACCTGGAGTTTTCGTCCTAATAGGCGGCTGGTCCTATTATCCAGTAGGCCTATTGTCCGGCTTGCCACTGTAGTTCCAATATTAGCCTTTGAAATTTCAACTTTGAAATTTCAAAAGGGAACCCCCAACATTTTATTTTCCCTTCAGATTCAGATTCTATGGAAAAAATTTCGAGGGCAATTCAAAAAGTAACCTTAAAAATTTTTTATTTCGCACAAAACATGTCAACAAGGAACAAATGACGTCACTTTTTGACATAGTCTCTCTGGCGTTCAGTATACGTGCACCATCGTTTTGGTAGTGTTTCAATGCCTGCAGAAAAAAAAGTTCTTGGAACGCGTGCGGGCCACTCACACACCGTCTCCTGAACTTTGGGGGAGTATGGAGGATGGACCAGGCATTCAAATCGCAAGTCTTTTATGGTGGCAGCTGTGGCACGGGAGGTATGGGGCCTGGCGTTGTCGTGTTGGAGCAGGAGTCCCTTTGTGAGAAGTCCACAACGCTTGGTGCAGATGGAAAGTTACAGTTTGGACTTCGGAAGGTCCAAATACGAGTTAATGTTGATGGTGGTGCCTTTGGGCATGTAAGGCTTGACAATCAGAACCCAAATGTCTGGCGGCCGCAAGTTCTGGTCTGATGACGATGTTCAGGAGGCGGTGCGTGAGTGGCTCCGCACACGTCCCAAGAAGTTTTTTTTTCTGCAGGCATTGAAGCACTACCAAGAAGATGGTGCACGTATATTGAATGCCAGGGAGACTATGTCGAAAAGTGATGCCATTTGTTCCTTGTTAACATGTGTTTTGTGCGAAATAAAAAAATTTTTAAGGTTACTTTTTGAATTGCACTCTTACATTAATTTTAAGGGAAAATTTTTTTTAAATCTTTTGTAGATGGCGCTGTAATTGCAAAAAAGTCTAACTACTGCGAATGTCTCGAGAAGGTCCCTTCAAATTAAAAAGTATCCAATATTTTTTTAAAGCTATCATATTTAATAGTGCTAAAATGACCCCTTCCCACCCTTTCAGGGGTGGGTGGGGGCAACTTTGAAATTTTAAATGGGAACCCCTATTTTTTTAATTGTAGATTCAGATTCTTCAAATTTCTTATCTGTTTTTCTATGGTAGATGTCACTGTAATCACAAAAAAAGAAAAGTAATTTGAATGTCTCTGGAAAAACACTTTAGATCTAAGTAAAAATGCTTGTTCATTATTCTGACCTTGGCACTCAAAGTAATTAGTCTCCGGATATCAAAAATAAAACAAGCTACTTTTAGCATAACCCAGGAATAACGACGTGGACGTAGTAGTTTTCTGTTCCCTTTGGGGTGATTTTTTCAAGTGAGTCCCCTCGCCTCTCACCATTGGGGTGCTTTTTTTTATTAAGGAAACTTTGGGTACTTTTTTGATTTGAAGAGGACTTCTCGAGATATTTGCACTAATTTGATTTTTTTTTGCAATTACAGTCCATCTACAAAAGATTTAAAATTTTTTTTTTTGGTAAAATGAATGTAATTTTTTACGTAGAATCTGAATCTGCAAATAAAATTGGGGGTTCCCATTTGAAATTTCAAAGTTGCCTCCCATCCAACCCGCATTGAGGGGTGCAGAAGGCTAATGTTGACATTATTAAATTTCAAAAAATATTTGACACGTATTTTTTTCATTTTTTTTTTTTTTTGACAAAACTTGTATTTTTCAAGATATTAGACCGTTCCGGGGTCCCTGGAACCGAAGTTGCCAACTTGTTGAGGGGCACTTATTGATTATTGCATGGCACTTTAGTTTACTTTTGTAGAAAACGTCAACATCATCACACAGTTTAGTTTTCTACAGGCACACGATAAAATGGCTGCACCACACTCAGCAGAGCAGTCCCTGATCATCCCATCAGTTAATTAGTTTAATATTTAGAGATCCCAATGAGACTGTATTAGATATTAAATGGATAAGATGGATGCTACGGTGTTTACAATTTTTGCAGATCCTGACGAACGTAGAACGTAATTCAAGTGAGTATAGAGCAGAAATGCACAGAAGCAGATTACTTATCAGTTCTGGCTGTTTCAAAAATGACCGGTATATTTGAAAAATCAATAAAAACTAAACGGGCAGCGATAGAAATACACCGTTTATTGCAATATTACACAGACAAACTTTCGAAATTAGTAGTTACAATTTTCAACAACAGATGGCGCTGCAGGCGATTTGAACGATATAGAAGAAAACGTAGTCTGTGAATTCGCCATTCTGTAAGTCGTCTTTCTGCTGTAAGCGTGTGCTGTTCACAGATTGCAAGTTTGCTGTAAAAAAATGGTTTATTCCTTATTACAGAGGATTTTTCTGGTGTTGGAATTCCACCGCCTAGAACACAGTGTTGTTGCAACAAGACGAAGTTTTCAACAGAAGTTTAATGTAACCAAAGGACCGAAAAGCGATACAATAAAGATACACGGGTTTCTGGTAATTTCGTTCTGAGACTACGCCACATTATTGCTGCGCATGGTGGATATGTGGAAAATATCATAGTTTAGATTTTTCCAGACTGCAGTGCCATCTGTTGTGGAACATTGTAACTGGTTTCGAAAGTTTGTCTGCCTGAAAATTTACTGTTGTCCCAAGCATATTGCAACAAACGGTGTATTTCTATCGCTGCCCGTTTAGTTTTTATTGATTTTTCAAATATACCGGTCATTTTTGAAACGCCCAGTAGATGCCAGTCTTGTATTCACTTGTTGCTTTCAAATTTATATCATAAAATAATTTTGAATATTTTTTTTTTAATTTCTTAGTACTGGATTTCCTGGCCTTCAACCAGTCTCTATGGACAAAGATAATATAATTTTTTTAAACCAGAAGCCTTATAAAGTTAGTTGGAAAGCTGATGGAACAAGGTAAATGCTTATTTTTTTAATAGCGACAAATTTGAATGCAGAAAGTTCTGGTTGGCATCTGCGAGCACGATGAATTCTGTGCAATCATCCACTCTTTTTGCTTATCTATTAAGAAATGTGGCACAAACTGCACACAATTTCCTTTTGCCCAAATCTTCTGTCAATAGTAGGCGAATTGTTTCTCGGTTAATGTTATTACTTATTCCATCATTTTCAAGTTCATTCATCGATCACTTCACAAAAGGTCTCTCACCTTCTCGATCATTTCCTACGTGCAAACAGTTTTCGGATGACCCGTATGTTTGTCGTTTTTCAGCTCTTCCCAGCCATCACGAAATCTAGCAAACCATTCAAAAACATGTGCACTAGATAGCGCATCATCACCATACATTCGCTTTATCAACTTTAAGTTTCCGTAGCAGTTTTCCAAGTTTAAAAGACACCTTAATGTTTGCCCTGTGTTCCATGTTTAATATTGGAACATTAACTAACGACTGCGTGTGGTTGAAGCACGAGAATATACAGGGTGAGGCATTTATCTTCAGACAACTGAATATCTCTGAAACTAATCATTGTACGAAAAAATGTCCAAAATCAAAAGTGAATTATTTCGGGGGGGGGG